>JAUTXX010533144.1:0-10930 GCA_032273605.1 Panulirus laevicauda | reverse complement strand
GGGAGGGAGGGAGGGAGGGAGGGAGGGAGGGAATGGGGTAAATACTGATACTGCGGAGAGGGAGGGTGGGGGAGCTAGACACCAGCAGGGAAGGTTGTAAAGATCTTCATTTTATTTATCTTTATCTACCAGCGTTGTAGAATGATAGTGTGTGTGTGTGTGTGTGTGTGTGTGTGTGTGTGTGTCTATTTTTACTGTATGGGGATAGAGTTCTAGACTAGTGAGGGCCCCATACCCTGAAATTTCTCTACGATCGTACAAGTTTGTAAATTCTGTATGCTGTCCACATTTACATTCTTATCATCCAGTTTAGGGTATTCATCCACAACTCTTATCCTACGAAAGGTACTAGGCTACATCTTTCCTCACGACTATCTTGTGTAACATGTTGAAACCTCTGGTTGCCCTACGCCTGCATCTATCGGAGGAATGTTTACTTCTCATATTAAACTAGTTTATAATCTTAAAAGTTTTCATCAGATCACTCTTCGCTCTACCATGGTTAACACAGTATTTAAGGCCTGGAGCCTTTCCCTATAACACAGCTTTCTTAATTCCTGTACTATCTTTGTTGTCCTCCTGTGAACCTTTTTTTTTACATTGAGTGTCGGTGCTTTTCCGAGTGCGATGACTGAACTTAAGGAGCACGAAGGACGCGAGTAGGTTGCTGAAGGCTTCCTTATCTATATTCCTTAACCCTGTCCAGATACTTGAGCTGAAAATAAAATTATCTCTATTATCTTCCAAAGGGGCTTTGGCGACAGGTTGGAGACAATGTCTACTCTCCCGTTTCTCACAAACAGATATCTGCAGCCGTTTTCTTGCTAGATATCGTTCAAATTGTGTCCTTTTCATCCCATCCTCATTGCTTTTCAATGACTTGGGTTGAATATGATCAACCTTGCATCACAGCAAGTTTGGAGTTTGTCTAGGTCCCCTGGCAAGTTGATGCGATTCCTTTTATTTCATTCAAACCTCGGTATTATCCACAAATATGTTCAAATATATCCTTCAAGCGCTTCATTTACAAACATCAAGAAAAGTAATGGTTCCAGGACAGGACCCTACGATACGCCAGTGCTTACCCCAGTCCATTTGAAGGCTCGCTGCCGTGCATCCTTAGTTTCCTTCCACTAACATATTCCATCCATCGAAGTAGTCTCCCCTTTACTCCTGAATGAAGATCCACTAGGAGTTTACCCTATATCATCGTCACAGCACATCGCAAATTTCCTTCGTTTTTTAGGTATATTTACCGAACCACTCCTCCCTCTTTCTCAACCTTCCCTCAGTACTTGAGGCTAATGGTACCAGTGTCCTAACTCCTTCACTGTAACCTTCATAGGACCTTCCATCCTAATATCATTAATCCTGGTTGCTGAACTCCAATTCCCAGATTATGCTACCATTTAAACGGTCGGAGTTCTGATTAGTTTCGACAAATATATCTCGTCTTTGAGTCTGGTCTACGACTTGACTATTTTTACATATCTATTTGCCACATAGTCAAAACGAAGTATTGCACGATAAATTTTTCTACGTGTATTGTACATGATTTTCTCAGTTTCCATGCTACAACATATGAAGATCATATTTAGTAATGATGGCGTAATAATCCCTCTCGTCTTAGTTCTTTTTCTGACAACCTGGTATAGGATATTTTACAGTCATACTAAATACTTGTCTCTACTTGACTCTCCGTCTCCATAGCAGTCTAAATAGATCAAATTTGTGTGTGTGTGTGTGTTTCTGTTCAAACGACCAGATAACTGATTTTCATCAGATTCTGATCTTTTAAAGATGCCTGATATCTTTTTTTTACATGGCTGAGGAGGTTGTACAAGATTCCTCCTGTGGTTGTCTCGACGTTTCGATTTGAATCTTCATTTTCAAGGACCTGTTTACTCATTGGCTGTAACGCAATGCTGGGGCATGTAGGTACAGTATCCTGTCTTGGCACGTGTTTTGGTTATTCATTTTTGGTTTTTGTTCCTTAATATTTAATGCTTCGGCGGTTTGTAAGCGTCTTGTGTCTTGTTCACGGTGTGGCATCCTTGTAGATTTAACAATTGTCTCTCGTGTGAGAGGCAGTGTTATGCATATCGGTGACATGTAATTTGATGGAGCCTTTTTGAAGGTGTGGGACAAGCATCATGGACAGTGGAAAAGTTGTGCTTTCCACCCAAGTCATGTTGGTAAGGAGCTCACATTCTCCTTGTTGACATTTCAATTCATAAACTACGGTGAATACTTGTAATGTATCTTAGTTATATATACAGCTGGTTGTTCATGATGAAGTTACATTCTTTTGTACCAAATAACTGGTTTGGCTTTGTTGTCTTGTGCTGTGTGCTTGATGTCTTTAAAGACGATGTCTCGTAATCCACGTTCATCTGTCTTGTAGGCAACTGACATCTGGTTGCAGTAATATGTTTTGTGTGTTGTTGTGTTGCTTGGAGTTTCTGGTGCTGTGAGTTTGTTTAGCATGAATTATTTTAGTTGCATGTCGAACTCGAAGTTCTTGCCGTTGGTGAAGCTTTTGAAAGCCTGCGCTACACAGGCTCCATTCCGACACACAGACAATGGACAACGCTACCAGACAGGAGGGGTGACCATGGTCTGGCCACTGGAGACACTTTGCCACATTGCACATGTACCATCTCGAGACTAATTGCCTACGGGAAGACTCACTACGCCACATCTACATACTACAAATACGTCGATGACATTAAGTCGTCAGAGATGAAGCACACCTCAACCATTTCAGGACGACAACGGGGGAAAGTCATTTCTGAAATTCGCTCATGCACTAAGCGTTAACAAGATGCCATTCTTAGATGTTATGATGCATGGCAGTGCTGAGGGGATACAGAACTTCTATTCACAAGAAACCAACAGACCTCGGGCGGTGTTGACATGTAACGACTGAATATCCTCAACATTGCAAAAACCCGAGTCATTACCGTAATGCAACACCGAACATACAATACTGCATCGAACTAGCATATCTTCCACAAAGAAACACACCTCATCAAACTGAACGTCATCAACAACGGCTACAAAAACCGAAGACTACGACAAACAACAGATAGAATTCATGCAACACAAACTCACATTGGCAGATGCTCCAAGCAACACAACACACAATAGATTACTGCAACCAGATATCAAGTATCAACAGGACAGGAGAACGTGTCGTGGTGAGAAACTCTCGAGTCATGATCCCACACAAGGATGGCAGAATGAGAGCAAACATATCACCAGGAAAAACAGAGAACTGATCAGAGGCGGTTGATGAGGGTCAGGCTGGGGTATGACTTGGAGAAAACTTCCTCCTCCGTCCTCTGGGTCTCACTTGATTCTTCCGCAAAGTGATTTCGGGAGAAGTTTGTTGACCCAAGTAATGGTTCTTGGTGTGATTATCACGTCAGTGCTTCCTGCACATTATATCGAAAGACAATGATTTTCTCGAGATCGTTGGAGTCGTTAGTCATTCAGTTTCCGATGGGATCAGTTAATTACAGGTCGAGGACTTGCCGTACACCGTTACTGCACCTCCTTCATCAGTTCAGTCACAGTCGCAGTCTGGTGATCCAAATCTTGACCCACTACTTGGGTAAGAAACTGTCATGGAAATATTCTGATACGAAGATTAATGTAATCAAACACCCTTAACTAGGGAAGTAAGATGCTTCAGATCTTCGCTATTCTGAAAATCCACTAATGAACTACAGACCTCACAGCCATCAAGATTACTGATTCTATTGACATATACACATCACTAAATCCAAAAAGAAAGACTCATCGACGATGCTCATCCCTTGGAGAGCAACGTCAACTTCTTCATTCCTTGGAGAGCAACGTAAAGTTCTTCATTGTTATTTAGATTTTACATTCTCTCTTAACATCTGGAAGTCACAGCTGGAGAAATGTGAATTTCTCTCTCTTTTTGCTTCGTTCTGTTAATATCTTCACTGACCCTGGCGAGTGTTACTGACTGTCACCCTCGCCAGCGCCTGGAGTCGACGACACTGCTGTGCAGGGCCCGAGATGGCCCCCCACACGGCCATCTTCGCCTGTGTGGCTCAGAGACCTCTCGTCACCCAGGGTAATCTGCGTAATGGAAGTCAAACTTTTAATAGCTGGGAGACCCAGAGACAGAAACGAAGTGATAGCAAGCCTAAGAGAGCAACACTAGTGACTGGAGAGGATTCAGTGGCGGTGAAGTTACAGGACGAAGAGGGGGTCAAGTCTGTCTCTTACTTTCATCTGTCTCTTCCTGACGCGAATAGAGGTTTGTAACCTGAATAATAAACTAGTGACAACAATACCAGATACACTGAAAGGGTTGAAAGCTTGGGACAACAATATCAAATACACTGAGAGGGTTGAAAGGATTCAGTTACTGTTGGCTGGCTTGTAGACCCAGATGGGTGTTTGGTTGCTGCGAGTTTTCTATATTTCCACAATGTCCAACATGACACAGACAGAAACATAATGATGAATGGCTTCATGTTAGATGATTTCATTAACCTCTGCTTCACCTCAAAGCCCAGAAGCTTTACCCTCAGCGAGAGGGGTTCACTCGGTTCCACATCAGAGTCTCAGCTGGAAGGTTTCAGTTAGGTCTAACTCTTTTCTTAGCTGCTGAGCTTCACTTGATTCTAGCTCGCTATTTGGTTAGGGAACCTCGTTTACTCTCGGCTTGCCTTACGGTCACTAGACGTCTTTCTTGGCAGACGGTGAGACAGAGTTCACACGAAGAGACAAACTGACAGATCAGTTCCAAAGGAGGGTTCATGAGCTGTGAATCGAAGCTTCACGAAAAACGAAACCTCGAATTACAGGAATATAAAACTAGACGACGCTGAGTTGTCCTATTGCCTTAGATTAGCCAAAGTCTTCTCCTTTGTCTTGTTAAATGGCTCTTGGGTTTCAAACGTACAGTATGGCATGACCGGAAAATGAACTCCACGTTAATAAAACAAACTGGAAATAAAGTCGATTTAGGAAAACGGTGAATATCAATATAGGAATATAAAGGGAGTAGGGATAACAGGAGACCTGACAGCTGAGTGGATCTTATGATGATGGGATAATGGCACATAACTTCGAATAGGTCATCACAATGCATCATGCAAATGACTAGTCACTGTGCTGAACAATATGTCATGCAGTTTGCTATACATGACACTGAACAACTGATCACAAGTCACACTGAACAGATGATGACATATACAACACAGCCGATCCTTCATCTCACTGAACAACTGATCACAAGTCACACTGGACAGCTGATCACATATAAGACTTGGTAGCTGATCATACACCCAACAATGGACTACTCATTATGCATCACACTGGAAAGCTAATCATCCATAATCCATCTCTTATTTCATGAAACGACTGTAATGAATATCAACAATTCGTGAGGAAGTCAGGTGGTCCTCCACATCTGTCTTCATGACGAAAACTAAGTACTCTTAAGATTTCTTTAGTTGTAGCAAAACGAAAGTAACTTCTATGTATAGAGAGACACTAATCATGAGCAATGTATGGTGTCTGCTTCAGGGCCTACCCACTAACGGACCAATGGCAAAAGAGGAGAATAAAAAGCGACGTTAAGTTAGTTTGTCCAGCCCGGGGGCAAACTCGAACCTGCACCACCAGAATTCATTACCATCCACAATGACCACCACACCACGGAGTTCTCTTACCAACGTCTTAGCGTCGTGGAACTGAGCGGAACGCGGAGCTTCCCACCAAGTAGATGAACTTGTTTAATCTAACGTGAGAAAAGATCACGATGATATACGTAACAGAGACAGTGCTCTTACCCTCGCCTCCCCGTCATTTCTTAATAGGCGACTCCCACATTCCCGCTGGTAAACACACACACACACACACACACACACACACACTCTCCTCCTACACATCACTTGACGGAATCAATCACCAGAGGGAGATGTTGGTTGCATAATTCGTCAAAGCAGAAAATACAGAAAAGTTGAGTCATGTATTATAGATATGCCATCGCTCTTGCAATCCACCACTCTCGGCCAATTAAAGATGATTTCTTCTAATTTGTTGATGAATCTCCGATACATGTAAAAGTCGTTTCAAAGATGTTACAACGTCAATTGTTATCTTTCAACACGAGATGTTTTGTGAAGATTTATATCGTCCCAAACACCCACATCATAAGGCACGTCTTAGAGAGCACATCACCGAGTTCTCATATGATTCCCTTTTTCTATTTTCATACTTGATCGCAGTTTCCCGCGTTAACGAGGTAGCGACAGGAAACAGACAAAGAAAGGTACATCCGCTGACACACACATATACGCACACACACACACACACACACGTACATATACATATATATTCAAACATACATACACGTATGTACACATGTACTTATTCAAACTTGTTCGTCGTCATCCACTCGCGACACCACGCCACCCCACCCTACAGGAAACAGCAAAAATGCATTAAAGAAAAAATCATAACATTTACAATCCTTCCTTCTCCCCCACACCCGACAGCTGTCCCCCATACCCCAATCGTTATGAAATATATCTTGCACAGGTTAACAATGAGCCAGGATAACTTGGCGTCATGGTGTTGCAAGTTTGCTAAAGCCACATAGCTTGTCATGATGTTACAACTTTGCTAAGCCCATATAACTTGGTGTTGCAACTTTGCTAAACGTGAAGAAGGGTTTTGCGTTCCGCTGAAGAGGCAACAGGAAAGACAAGAATGAAGACTGGCTGGAAATAGGTAATCGACTACTTAGAAATTTCGCAAAAAAGAGACTTCGTCTTAAAGACTCCACAAATTACTCTCAAAAGCAAGATTCTACAAATCTCTCTCAGAAAGCAAGATTCCACAAATCCCCCTCTCAGAAACAAGAATCTTCTGAAAGAATCTTTTACCCTCTTTCTCCCATTTCTTTTTTTTTCTGTTTGTCACTATGGTGAGTCTCCTCAACCACGAGAGTACTCCATCTTTCAAAATCCAAGGAATATTTGCTTTATCCACAAACATCGTTTTCTTTGGAGTGGCAATGTTTTGTTACACAAGAACCCTTCCCTCAGCGGTAGGCTGCACACACTAGGCTGCACCATACAGGAGGAGGAGAGCTTATCCTCTGCTCACGGTCAATATAGTTTCAACATCAAGATATAAAAGCATAGATATGATAATTGTATATACTCAAGTCTCTCTCTCTCTCTCTCTCTCTCTCTCTCTCTCTCTCTCTCTCTCTCTCTCTCTCTCTCTCTCTCTCTCTCTCTGTATCTATTTATCTCTCGTTATCCAGTTCTGCTGTATTATTCTCTCTCTTACCTCCGCCGCATTAAGCATCACCTGTGTAAGCCAAGGTGTCCTGGAGGCGAGTTTCAGCTTACCTTGCGTGGGAGGGTGTGGAGTGGAGGTTGAGGTGGAGGTGGAGGTGAGGTAGTGTGGAGGCGGAGGTGGAGCAGAGTCGCAACACTCGCGCTCCGGCAGCTCGCTAGCTGACCCGAGGTGGGCTACCACCACCACCAGCACCATCAAAACACCCCAGCCTCTGCCGTAGCTTAATTGACATCTGCTGCTGCTGCTGCGTCTGCTTTTGCTAAACTTCCTATTGTCCCTCATGTTGTCGGCACCGCTGGCGTCGCGAGCTGTGGCGCCGCGGGAGGGAGCGGGCACTACAGACGTCATCCTGCAGCTCCTGTGGCAGTAGGTCTTCCCCAGGTCGCTCACTAATGGATCATGACGTGTGTGGTGCGAGTATACCATGACGACGCGGCTCATATCTCCTGATGCCTCTGGCGCCCCAGGTAGCTCATGCCTTGCCGTGCCTCGCTGCTGTTGCTGCTGCTGTTCGCTCACCCACAATAATGGCTCGGTAAAACGGTCAATCTAGTGTCCGTCCTTGTCTTTCATGCCCTCAATCATCCTGCTCAGGCACTGGGCTGAGGGTCATCGGCCTTTGGACCCAGGTTCTCCCTGGTGTACAGTCAGTCAGTCAGTCCCCTTGACCTTTCCTTACACCTCTTATTTTAGACTCGTGATGATCAGCATACTGACGACGTCAGGAAAACTGGCTCGCCCTGCCCGTGGGGGAAGGCCTTCGACTCAATCACCCGAAGAAACACCGACTTCAAGGACCATTAGTTCCCTTTTTTTTCTATTCGTGTCTTTAAATCGCTTGTTAACATTCCTCCAATCCTGCCATGAGATGTGTTTTCTCTCTCCTCGTTCCCCTACCCACGACACGGCCCTTCAGACAAATGATGTAGAAAAGTTATCCTCTACTTCCACGTTGCCGTCCCACTTCTGGTTTCACCTGGGGGCCAGCGGAGGTAACCGAGGTTGTGATTGGATCCTTGAGCGACGAGTGTGTGGCTGGGAGCGTGTCGGCTCTGGGACCTTCCACTGATCTTAATCTCATTTACATAAATTCTGAGTTACCTGCTATCCTGACAGTGTTTATGTTTCTCTTTTTTTAAACCTTCGAATTATCTACGTCTTGCATTTTCCTTAACGAAAGGAAGGTCTTTGAGAACGTTGCCGTGAGCGACTTACGAACGCATGGATCTTAACAAACGTATTTTTGAATCATAGATAAAATAATTTCCTTTCTTTACGTCACAACCTAAGGCGTGACAGGTTTGGCCCCAGATATATTTCCACCGAGTGTAAGGTCAAGATTCATTTCGTGTCCTCCAGGATTATCGACCGAAAGTAACTGAAAGAATCGGGGCGATCGGTAGGGTGCTGCCGGCGACGGAATATCCCAAGGAAGAGTGGCGAACCTTCTACGACCACGTCTGAGGGGTGACTGCGAGCACCTCGCGGCCCCACCCGAGACCCGACCCAACCTGTCGTACTCCTGCCGACACACCTGCGTCGGCAGGGGGCGGCCTGGGGGGCGTGGCGGGTGTGACACACATGGGGAAGGGGGAGGGAGGAAAGTGGAGGCTGGAGGAGGGGGCGCGCTGGGGAAGAGACTAAAGGGCGGGCTGGAATATAATGGGAGAAGAAAATGACGATAGGCCTCATATAGTGGACTCGGGGAGATACTGGAAGGAGAGCGGCGAGGGAGGCTGATGGGCGTGGTCAGGAAAGCTAAGGGGCGTGGTCAGGGATGCGAGAAGCTTGGTGGGCGTGTTCAGGGGGATGGGGAGCCCGCTGAGTGTGGTGTGGAATGCGGAGAAGCCCGGTGGGTGTGGTCATGAAGGTGCGGGACTTTACGGGCGTGGTTAGGACGGCATTGGAATCCAGTAGACGCCAAGTGGGCGTGGTCTGGAAAACGACCGTAAAATAGTGGGCGATTCATGAAGCCAGAAGACCCTGGTGGACGTGGTCAGGGAAGCGGAGGAACCCTACGTGGGCGTGGTGAGGAGAGGAGGAGCCTGGAGAGCGTGATTAGAAAGGCGTGGGAATCCTGTTGGGTGTGGCATGGAAGGGACAGGAGAAGCTTAGTGGGCGTACTGAGGAGGCGGAGTAGCCTTCTGGGTGTAGTTACGAACACGAAGGAATCTGGAGAGCGTGGCCAGGAAGGCGATAGTTAGGAGGTGGAGGAGCCTAACGAGCGTGAAAAAGGAGGCGAACGAGCCTGATGAGCGTGGTCAGAAAGGTGATAGAATCTGCTGGGCTTAGTGAGGGAGGTCGGGAATCGTGGTGGGCGTGGTGAGGGATACACGGGGGAGCCTCGTGGGCGTCTTGAGGATGGCTTGGGTTGGCCTGGTGGGCGTGGTGAGGAAGGCTAGGGGATGGGGGCCTGGTGGGGAAGGTTAGAGAATCCTGGTTGGCGTGGTGAGGAAGGCTGAGGGGCCTGGTGGGCACAGTCAGGAGACGGTGGGGGGGGGGGTATTATGGCTGTCGGAAAAGTGTCTGAGACGCGGTAAGAACAGCCAGACAGTAATGTGAGCCTTGGTAACCTGACGCTTCCCCGCCCGCTGCGACGGGTGACGGTGTGGTGTAATCTAGAGGACGGTGTAGCCTGCGTCTGTTGTGGCCGACTGTCTGGTGTAGCCTGGATGGCAGAGTACCCAGTGTCTGTTGTGGTCTACTGTTTCTCATAGTCTGGAGGACGATGTGGCTAACGTCCGTTGTGATCGACAGTCTGTTGTACCCTGGATGACGCTGTTTCCCGCTACTGTTGTGGTTCGACTGTCGTTGAACCCAGCGTCTGTTGTGGTTGACCGTCTGTTGTAGCCTGGAGGACGTTGAACCCAGCGTCTGTTGTGGTGGACCGTCTGTTGTAGCCTGGAGGACGTTGAACCCAGCGTCTGTTGTGGTGGACCGTCTGTTGTAGCCTGGAAGACGATGTAGCCAGCGTCTATTGTGGTCGACAGTCTGTTGTAGCCTGGATGATAGAGTAGCCAGTGTCTGTTGTGGTCACTTATTGTCTGTTGTAAGCCTGAATGACGGTGTGGACAGCGTTGCATAAAGACGGGGAAAAAAAAATATGTACAAATCGTCAATACTCGCAATGGTATTGATGGCAATGCTCGTGAAGCGATCCCTACGAGTTCGGATGGGTTCTGTGCGGTGATGGTGCTGAACTGCAGCTCAGGGGGCGAGGGATCTCAAGTGGCAGGAGGTGACGATGTTAAGAATAGTACAGTTGATTAGAAGTACTCGTTAGGACCAGTTTGTTGTAGCGCCTCTTTTCATAACTGGTGTTAGAAGGTTACCAAGGATGATTGTGTGTTCCCAGTTCTGCACCTTCTATGGCAACCCAAGTTGTACAGTGGATTAGAAAAAAAAGAATGTAAATGCTCTCCATCTCAGGCGCCGCTAGTCTATTTTATTGTATACTCTGTGAAATGTGTGGGTAATCTTTTCTGACGTCTTCCTTCCTGCTTAGTGTGACGTGAGTTAGATTTTCTATGTCCGTCTCTTCTCCAGTCTCTCTCTCTCTCTCTCTCTCTCT
>JAUTXX010533111.1:0-20360 GCA_032273605.1 Panulirus laevicauda | reverse complement strand
ACGAAAAGTTCCCAAGTGCACTTTCGTGTAATAATCACATCATCAGGGGAGACACAAGAGAGAAATATAACAGTCAACTGATATACATCCACTGTGGTCATTTACCTGTTACCTCTAAAAAGCTTCAATGACTCACCTTTTGTGTTGCCATCTATGGCCAGTTGACAGAGCCTCAAATGCATGCGGAATTCAAATTTGAGGCAGGGAATGAAGTTTGTAGATTGATGTTCATAACACCCTGATGCTTAGCAGAAGATTGACTGAAAGGGTTAATATACAGTTCATTAAAAAAAAGTACTTTAGTTAAGAATCTGAAGTACAGATAATGCTTCACTTTCCTACAAAGAGTGAGAACTCCATAAGGTTGCTAAAAAACAACTAAGTTCTCAGCACATGCCCAAAAGAAAGAACCATTAGGCTCTAATAATAACTTACGCATAGCCTTCTTGTATGTATATGAGAAACATACATGATTATGGAATCCAAACTGGGAGAAAGCAAAAACCTGATAACCCTTCTTCATGTACCATAATGTATTGTAAGTAAGCTCAAAAGGTCTTGTTACTATAGGAATGTTAGTGTATCCTCATATCCCGTGATAATTAGATTTACAGTGATTTTATCCTACACTCAATAATGGTCAAAACCCCATTAGGTGTTACTGGATATACTATTACTGATGTCTACCACTTCACTGGCATTGTGGCAGAATGTTCCTTTGGGGTAGGACCCTAAATCTTACTAGATTAGCCTACCAAGGATTGAATAGATCAACCAGTTTAACATCAGTACACTAACCGAAGCAGAAGAATTTTTCAGAAACAAAAATGGCTAATATCGCTTAGTGATAACTTATGGAATGAGAAAGACTTGTTAAGCAAAAGCCTTGTGGCATGTTATGCCTGGTATAGGTACATGTATCATGGCTACCAGACAGGTAACAACTCGAGTGGAAAACCTTAGGAGGGATACGATGCTACAGATAAACCAATCTTCAAAGGGTTAGGCTAGCTAAATCTTATTAGCTAGTTGGGCTAAACAACCTTTTGACTCATTCCCAAGCACAAAAATCATATAACAAGGGAAAGTTAAACGATCTTCCTACATGAAGTCAAAAAAAGGTAAGGAAACCGAATCAAAGTTGTCCTGGAAAAACAAGCTTTTTTCTATAAATATATGATGGCTTGACACCACTCATTTCCAAAAGCAAAAATCATAAATCAAGGGAAACTTAAATGAGCATACATAAAGTCCAAAAAAGGTAAGTAAACCTAACCAAAATTGCCAGGAAAAAAGTTTTTTCTATACTTTATATGTTGGCTTGGCACTACTAGGGCAACAGATTGCTCCTACTTTAGCGTGTGGAAACTGCCAATTGGCAGGGAAGAACTCCGACCATGCTGAAGGTTGCAACCAGGGAAAGGTGTTTAGCCAAGGGTAAGAGGCACAAACCACACCAGAAATCAGAAATTGGGATTAGAGATTTCAAACCCCAGGGTTCTCAGAGAATCTCAGCTTGCAGGGCAGACCAACCCTAAAGAGAAAATAACTTCTCTGGGCTGGAAGGTTTACTTTGACAAGCTTTATCGTCATTTGTACCTATCTATAGCTCTAATGCCTGTTTCCTTCTGAAACTCCCTCAAGGAGGGGTGACCGTAGCAGCAGAATCTCCATAACTTGTGTTCTCCAGCACCACTTCTTAGCCTTTAGTGCTTTAAACATGAAAGGCCACTGGCAGAGGGCAAGTCTTATGCAGTGTTTGCAGAGGCTTCTACCTAATGTTCCTACTGACTACTTTTACCTAATGCTCCTGCCTAATGTTCCTACTTATTACTTTTACCTAATGCTCCTACGTAAATGTTTCTACCTACTACTATCTATTGGTCTTACCGTTTTGCCAAAATGCTGGGCTAGCACATAGTGCTCACAAAAGGAAAATCTTTAGTTACAAAGAATAAGCTGTACGAGTTCAGTGTTGTCAAGTGTTATGCATGACAAGAAGAGATCGTATGTTTGTGGACGGAATGCCAGTAGTCCACGTGTGGTTGAGGCAGAAAGAAAAGACAGCTACCTGGGTCAGAGGAGTGCAACTTGACAACCACTTAGGTGCTGGCTCACTATACATGTAGTCATCACTAACCCTCCTGATACCCAGGTGGGTAGTACTGGTAATATACCTCCCTGGTCGTTGGCTGCCTACCAACTACTACCTACATCATCAAGTTACATCTGTTTCTCTGTATCATCCTACCAGTAAGTCATACACCATTTGAAGCACATTATAAGAAATTTTGTGAAGGATAATATATTGTTTTGATGCCTGTAAGTTATAAGGTCCTCTTTACTGCATTTTCTAAACTTACAATGAAGAGGTCTTTTGTATGCAAATGCAAAAATTACAGGAAAGTGAAAGAAAGTAGTGTTTTCATACATACTCAATTATTCTCATACATTTATTGCTCTATGACACATGAGAGTAATTTATATATGAAGACATTGCACAGATGGTAATATTTACACTGGTGTTATGGTCTGGGAGAGGAATATACGATCTGAGTAAGAGTGCATATTTCTCAGTACAATAAAATTAGTAACTAATTTCAATATAAAAATTGCTAGGTTCCATTAAAAGTATTACTTATAAAGTATACTTTTTATATGGTTTGTAACACATTAAAGTATTTAACTCTGTATCTACAAAAGTTTATTTACAGTGCATTTATATACTATAAATACCCTACAGTATTTATAAAACTGTATCACACATTTCAAAAGTGCTTTTAGAGCTTGGACAAATTTCAGCAAGGTAGGAAGTAAAAATGTGGGTGACAGCTAAAAATATATAAATCACTTGAGGTATTTCTCATGTCTGAAAGGTTACAGCTTGTATAAAAACCAGCACTTATACAAAAATTTACTGACACATGGATAATCTTCTAGGAGATCTGTGGGCCCTCTCTGGTCTTTCTCTACTGCCTGACCTTTCCCGAGTAATTTCAGTGGTCTTTTTCACTGCTTTCCCACCCTCTTCACAGTCTTCCTTGCCCTTTTTATTACTCAATGCTGTGTCCTCTCCATCCTCGCTTTTCCTTTTACTCTGTTTTACAGCTATATCTGGTGAATCTACTTGATTCTTACTTTGCTTGGCCACAGATTCTGTTGGTTCATTAGCAGTTTGTGTTACTTTGTTCTTTTCTACTTTAGCATCATCTTTCTGTTTTCTTTCTGCCCCAGTCTTTCCTGTCTCATCATCTCTGACTGATCTTCTCCGTGACTTTATCCGTTCTTCATTAATATCTTCTTTTTTCCCAGTTTCAACAGCTGAGGAATCACTAGATACATCATCACATGACTTTCTGCGCAGTTTTGACATGTACTCTTCTGTATCAGGCCGATTTCTTTTAACAGATTTTTGATCTTCTTCTTTCTTTTCATTTGACTTTCCAGCAACAGACTCCTTCTCCCTCCTCCCACTTGATGGTCTTGGCAATTTGACGTCTTTCTTTTGTGCTTCCTCCACCACAGTTTCTTCTTTTTCATCTCGCAGGTCTTTGGTTCGTCTTGAGATCTTCCTCATGTCAACCGAGCTTTCATTTGGCTTTGATACATCTTCCTCTTTTACTACTTCATGTTGCCTTTCCTCAATGCCCTTTTCGCATTTCAGCCTTTTGGTGGATCTTGTAACAATGTCTTTTTCTGGTTTAACAGCTCGGGAAGAAGACTCCTGAGGCTTTTCTGGTAACCTTTTATTAACAAGATTCAGCCTTTTCTCCTTTTCTTCCATTTTCTTTGTATTGTGCTGTTTTGAGTCTTTTTCAGACGAATCTTCAACAGTAATCTTATTCATTTCTTCTTCCCTGGTTTTTGGATCTTTTCGTTTATCCTTAGGAGACTCATTCCCCAATCGTTCATTCTTTTCTCGTTTCTCATCTACTTTCACTTCCTGTTCATCTTTGGATCTTCTCACACTCTGTCTCCTCTCAGGTCTTCTTAAAGAAGTACTCTGATCTACCTTACCTTCATCAGTGTCTGCCCGATGTACTTCAACAGCTGTGATTATTACATTCTTTTGATTTAACTGTGCATCAGAACTCTTATTTTGTTGCGAGCTTGGTGTATTTTTCTTTTCAACTGGTTTCTTTTTGTTAATCTGTTCAGATGAGGATGCTTCATTCTTCTTGCTAGTGTGTTCAGATAAACTGGGTGTATTCTTTTTGCTAACCTGTTCTGAAGATTGAGAGTTCTTTATTACTGCACCCTCAGGAGAGGATGCAATACTTTTTTTACTGGACTGATCAGAGGATGATGTATTATTTTGACAAGTTTGTTCAGAAGGCACTGAATTTTTCTTAGAGACTTCCTCTGAAGATGAAGTATTTAATTTGTTAACTTCAGGAAGCAAAATTGTATTCGTTTTGGTAACCTGATCAGGTGGAACATTCTTCCAGCGTTCCTGATCATATGAATTCTTTTTGGAACTTCCTTCTTCAGGTGATGAACTCTTTTTAGAAACCAGTTCACATGAATTCTTTTTAGTAACCTCTTCAGAGGATGAATTCTTTTTTGTACCCTGATCAGATGGCAGGTCTTTTTTGGAACTCTGTTCTGGATTTTGAGATTCTTGTTCAGCAGAGATTTTATTTTCAGTAACCAGTTCAGGTAATGAATTCTTATTAGTAACCTGATCAGGAGAGGAATTCTTTTTGGAAACTTGTTCAGAGGATCCATTCTTTCTGCAGACTTGCTCAGGTGAATTCTTCCTGGAAGCCTGTTCAGGTGAATTCTTCCTGGAAGCCTGTTCAGGTGAATTCTTCCTGGAAGCCTGTTCAGGTGACACTGTTGTATTCTTTTTGCTTTCCAGCTCAGATGGTACATTCTTTTTGGAGATCTGCTGGGGAAGCAGTATATTCTTTTTGGAAGCTTGTTCAGGGAACATTAAACTCTTTTTGGTGGTCCTCTCAGTGAATGACTTGGCATTCTTTTTATTATCCTGTTCAACAGGTGTTTTACTTACTGTACCTTGCTCTGGAGATGGTAAAACAACCTTTTTATTCACTTGTTGTGATGAAACAGGATTCTTTTTGCTGACCTCTGAAGATACAGTATTTTTGCTCACCTGTTCTGATGATGTACTCTTTTTACTGGCTTGTTCAAGAACAGTTCCAGTTTCACCTTCATATTCTTGCAAACGGCTCTGTCTTCTTGTTGAAACCCGCTGACTTCCACTCAATGTTAAATTAGTTCCTCCTTTAGGAGGAAAATTTGTGCTTTGAGAACACTCTGAAGGCTCCTCCTCAGGTGACTTGCTCTTCAAAAGGCTCCCTATTTCTTTCCCTTCCTCTTTATTAGTCTCTTCCATCTTATCAGTCTTCTTTTTACCTGAAGTACTGGAAACAGTTTTGATTTTACTTACAGGTATTACATTTGATTTTGTAGTCGATTCAGAATCTATTTTCTTGCAAGACTCTGCATCTGTTTTCTTGCTTACATCTGAATGTTCATCTTTGTCTATCCCATCCTGTGCATTGCAAACTGAATTTTCAGTGCATTCTATTTCTTTCTCTTCTTCTTCATTACATATTACTGCTTCTGAATTTTCCTTTCCTGTCCGATCAACATCTGGAGATGATGATCGTGAGACAGATGATATATCCGAGTCTGAGGAAGGATCTGCGGTTGGATCAGGGGGTGGTGGTGGTGTCCTGCTTAAAATTTCATCTTCCTGAAGTGTATAACCATGAGATTTACCCCATACACGAAGTGCTGCAAGTGGGATATGGGAGCAAGGGTGCAGGGCTAAATTGGATAGGAGAGGCAGACAAGCAAGAGATGGCAAACATGTTGGTGCTAAACGGTGACAACCTCTTACATCCAATGATGACAGAGAATGACTCACAACACTGGATGGATGAGCCAACAAAGCAGCACTAAGTTCTGTTATGCGTTGGCAACTACTCAAATCAAGAGCACTAAGAAATGGAAGAGAACGTACAATGGCTCGAACTCCTTCATCTCCAACTTGTGTTCCTGCTAAACGCAGATCTGTGAGTTGTCGCAAACGGGTAGTTGTGTCACGGTGACCTGGACGGTGAGTGCGTGGGGGTGAGAGGAGGGCTGTTAGTGTGTTGTCGGTTAATCCTTCACAGTATGAGAGATTGAGGAGAGATAATGCTGGGCAATAGGGAGAGGTAAGACATGAAACCACTTGCCAACCTTGACCTTCCAGATGAAGCTCCTTCAATTGAGGAAGTCGGGCCAACAACCATGATAACTGCTCTGCAGTCACTCTGGCCCAACTCAAATCAAGACAGCGAGGCTGACGACGTACCACACCCTCTAAGTGGTACACACCCACTCGCTTGTGTGCAAGGCTGATTGCCTTCCACAAAGCTGGGTTTATTGCCCACTGTGCCCATGTTCTGCAAACTTGCATGGCTACCTTCAAGTCTCCTACAGATAGGTGATGGAACACAGGAAGCATCACAGCTCGATTCATTGCTGGCGGTAGAGGTTCACGTGTGACTGGACGACTTTCTCCATCACTGCCACTCTCTTCATCTTCTTCTTCTTCCTCTTCATCCTCATCTGGAGGGGGTGGGTTTGGCCTTACTACCCACATGGGACGTACCAAAGGACGTGACACTCGGGCCTGCAGCTGTTCCCATGTTGGCATGTGGGGTGGGGCAGCATCAAGACCAACTACTGCACTACCTATCTGTAACACAAAAATGCAGGTGTTATGTGACATCTGTTTTCTACAGAAACTTTAATGAGAATATATGTTAAGTCAGCCTGCTGATTATAAATAACCAGAAAATATTGTACTGTATCCTATATTTTACCTGCCTAATAATGTGTTTACATTTTGCCATTTGTGCATGGACTGTACTAAGCAAAGGAGGCTTGCCTGTGTTTAGCCATCCCTTTGGTGGAGACTCAGATTGGGCTTCTGGAAATGACAGGAAAGGATGTTAAAAGCGGGAAGTTCATATTTTCCTTAAACACTTATATATCATTTCTCTTTCTGTCCTACATCCAGTTTAAAGCTTTAAACAGGAGGATATAATTTGTAACAAAATAAACTATACTGGTGCCAGTCATGAAATTCATTTATAATTATTGATTCCAGTAAAGACAGTGAGATACCAGGTGTTACAAGCAGTGAAAACAGTTTTGACATGAAAGAGACTGCACTAAAAATTACATATCTAAGATAAGCAAATAAAGAAAATTATTGCAATACATTTCTCGTTCTTGTTATCAGTCACCATTTATTTCAAAATGGAAAGCTTACCGTATCTATCCAGATGAAACTTATAATTAAATCAAGAACAATGAAAAACTTAACTTTCTTTAAATGTTATGCTTGTCTCAAATGTGCTGCAAATACCCTGGGGAAGGTAATGCATGTTATTCAATGAATGTAGTCACAAAATGTGAACTTTAAAGGGCAAGATGTACAGCTAAAAATTCTACTTTTTTGATAAACTTTTCAAATCTTAAGTTCTCATCTATCTGAAAGCTGTGCATAAGGAAATAAAACAAAATTATGAAAATAAGTTGAGTGACTATTCACTTTTTCTACATCAGAAGAAAAAAAGTTATTTTTTGCAAAGAAAAAAAATGTATCATTAACTGTTGGGATTTATTCATGACTTATCTATATATTCTTTTATTTGCAGGCATAAAAAAATAATTTTGATGAAAATAGGTGAATGCAGACTTCCTTCATCTGTTCCTGGCACTAATGCAGGAAACGGCAAACAAGTATGAACAAAAATTTCATGTAAAAAGTTATCAAAGCAGTAAGCTAAAATAATTCTGGATTTTGTCGTATTCATTATTTCCTCATGAAATGGTGTTTATGGTATTAATACCAACGTTTTTAGTTTGAGGAACTTGTCTAATCAGTCTTTGACTTTGTATATCTACTCTTATATACAATGAAGGTCAAGCTTAATAGAAAACAAACATAACTCTTGAAAACTTGAAGTGGATGATGTCAATTTCATTTACTTTAAGAAATATAAGTAAACTAGACTAACCTTTATTAACTACTGCCAGTCTAGTCAAGATGTTTACACTTCCATTTGTCAATGTGAAAGTCATACTTCTTAGCAACAAGAGGTCCCAATCCCCAGTTGGCTTCAATGACAGAAGCTGCTCTGGCTGCATTTCCAATGAATCCCTAACTACTAGATACCTCCAGTGATTGTGGATGTCCCTCCAGATGCTGTGCAAATTATTCATATGTTATCAGTGTTGGTGCAGCACCAAAAATACTACACTTTATGTCTATCCTATATACATATCTTTATCTCTGATGCCCAATCTCTTCAGGAACTCCCTCAAGGGATAGCCATGGCAAAAGAATCTCTAAAACAGGTGAACTTCAGTCTATGTCTACCCTTCTCCCAAGCAAGTCCCAATAAGCTAATTCACTTCAATTTCAGGGTCAATAACAGGGGGTGCAGTGCTTCTTAAACAAATTATTTTCAGGTCATCATCTGTTGGCACCTTAACATTATCTGCACATGGGATTGAAGCCTTCACATCACTCAGCAAATTCACTGATACAATTAACTCCTTAACTGAACACTTCATCAGATCTGACCCTCCTGATACACAAAGAAAAATGATACTCGGAATTTGTCTTACAATATTTTTTTTGCATGCAAAAATATAAAAAAAATATCCTAATTACTTCGAAATCATTCTGGTAGGGTGCCGAGTAAACAAGGAGGGAGGTTGAGCAAATGGCATACTTAGTCTGTTCACTCAGTTATGAAGAATTCACATTCAGGGTATAAATGTGCAGACTCAGTGTTGATTAATTCGGCCACTTTTGGTTAGAATAGTTTGTATAAAGGGCACAAGCAAATCCCAGCTCAGTGAATCTACATTCAGGATAAAGGGAGAGGCACTTCATCTGACCCTCTCTATACATACACACAGAAACTTCTCAAAACGGTTCATAAGACACATTCTTAAGAAATATCTGAGTGAAAACGTTAAAAGAGGTTACCATAACATGTAGTATATGGAGATGCATTCCTGATGGTGTTAATTCTTACACTATTAACAGTAATGGGTCTGTAGATGGTGTTTGGCATTTTATATATAAACATCACAAAAAAATATGTTTAATTAACATTGACAAGTCTGTCAGAACCCGCAGTGTTGTTGATAACACTTGCTGTGCACCTACATCTTCCTTACCTGCTCTCCATTCTCATTTCTTGATTGGGAAAACTTCATTACAACTTAGGATGTGATGGACTGGCTGGTTCCTTTTATCCTCTCCCTGTTATCAATATTGTTTTAATGGTAAAGGATGCTAATCCATGCAACTAACCCATATATGCCTGACACATGCCAGCCTCAACCTTGCATATCACTTGCATCTTAGGTCTAGATCAATCGGTTTCCTGGGCACTTTGGATGCTTTTACGTATACTCACACTTGCAAGCCATTTTCCAGACATGATGGGTTTAAATTGTTATCTAGGAGATACCTAAAAGGAGGGCAACCGAGATTGAAGTGATGCAAATTATGATGGGCGGTACATAACTGGCTTACAGATTGTAAACAAAGATAGCGGCTGATATACCCAATGGTTCTTCTACATTTCATGGATTTCATTATCATATACACTGTATTTACTAATTAATATTTTTTCATGGCATGAAACGAAATTTATATGAGCTTCTTTAAGAATGTATCTATATTATAATCATATAATCATAGTCATAGCAGCTCTTATCATGCATTGGCATATTAAAGTGGCACTTTCTGCCTGTCAGGAAGAGTGCATTTTTACTCCTGAACCATGAACAGAGAGGAAGATTTATGAGCTCAAACTGCTTTCTCAAAACTTTACATATCTCTCCACCTCTGATAGCATCCCTATTTTTGCTAATTGAAGGATTCTAAAGCATGGTACTCATAGAGGAGGTAGAGCAGGTGATAATCTACCAAAATGTTCTGAAACTAACTGACTCAAAATCCTACTCACATTATCTGTCGTCAAGGGTGTTGTTTTCTCCAAGAGATCTACTGCTGTCACTTGAATTTTAATGGCTGTAGATGCAGCAGTAGCTAACCATTTCTGATGCTCAATGGTCAATTAAAAAAATGTACTTCCTTTTCTCAAGAGCAAAGTAGACTATTGCCCAAGAAAACCACTGGCAAATGAATTAACTGATTATAGGTAATACCCACTCACAAGCTACACAGCTGTGTGTGATGGTGTAACAGTGCAATGTTGCCTTTATTTCTGGACATTTCTCATGAAGTGCAACACAGGCTTTTCTAAAACAATGTTTGAAGAAATATGTAGCTGACAAGCATGCATTTGGTTAGCTGTACTTCTTTGTTCCCGGCATGTTCTGACACCATTATTGGTGGTTGTCCACTTCTGGTCACAGATAGACTTGGACATGGATCTTTCTTGTTTGAAGAGCTTAGGAGCACTTACTTTTAAAAGTGAGGTACCAACCATAGTCATAAAACTCCTTTCATATAACTTTCATAGCTAATCTAGCTTTCTAAAGTGATAGTCTACACGCCATTGACATTTGGTTAAAAGCTATTCTGACATTCTCAAGAGCATTTTCTAATCTGCCTTACTTCAGGCTTTTCAACAAACTTTATCTGTTTGGACTCCTCCATTTAACAGTGATGTGCTATTCTGGGTTAGTATGAAGCTTTTTGCTAACTGTGCTATGAGGGAATGGGAGGGAATCCTGAGGGGAGCTGGTACTACATCCAATGCCCCCAGTACAATATATCTCTGGGATTTTGTTCTTCAATGTCCTGATGTGTCTGCAAAATTGCCACATGGTCACTAACAAAGCCCATTCACTGTAGGATGTGCTAAATATCACAAAATATATTCCTCATCCTCAAACTAACTAGGATCAGAGGAAAGCCACAAAAGGTCTAATGGCCCATGTTGCTGCAGTGCATCTTTGTAGGTGCTTCCTCCTTGAGGGATTTTTTTGAAGGTTCTGAATTCACATTCAAAACCTCACTGATATTTCTTAATATTTTGCTGTCTTTCTTGTCTGGACATTCTCCCCTCAAAAGACCTTTGGCTGTAAGCCCCTTGATGATCTGATGTATGTGTGTACTGTAGTCATTCATTTCTTTGCTTCCATGGTTAGCTTGCCTCCAGGTGGACATGAAATGATGCCGTACTAATCATAAACTCATGGACAAACAGAAGCTTTTCACTAATCTTAAATATCACTTTGACCATGGTGAAGAGGAGGCATTACTGTGACACCAACATACTAGTTACACCTACATGGAAGAAAGGATCATATTATCAATAAACATACAATGCCAGAAACTATCTAGATATTGATCTCATACTGGGATCCTGTCACTTATCAATCCATGGTTAAAAAAAATTGAAATCCATAACATACAAGGATTACATTCCTCAGAAAAAAAGTTGTTTCTAACTCATTAAGTATCAAATATATGTAAAGAAGATTTCCAATGTACCACTCTGTCTCATTATTTACTTCAAATGATATTTAATGAAAACTTGCCAAAACAATGTGATAACCATAAAGCTGCAATGGAGTGGGATAGGATGAAGTCCGATTTACTCCATTAAGCTTGTCTATATATCACCCCTGGATGGCTTCAACCAATCAAAATTTCCTTCTGCACAGTACTAGTGACAATAGACAGCAACAAAGAATCAACAATGACCTGCTTCTGTCTGATTCAGCAACTGTCGGAAGTGGAGGTTTTTATAGGCCTTTTGAAATAACTATCCTCATCAGCTGTGTGGTACACCTCTTTCTTTCACTGTAAAGCTCCCTGTAAACACATGAAAGATCTTCAAACTCTCTAGAGAATACCAGGACATATTCATGTTAGGATCCATGTCATTGACGACAACCATAGGCCTGAGTAAGTGGTCAACCTTCTGCTAATCCCATGACTGTACAGTGGGGCATCGTAGACCAAGTGGTCAATCATCTGCTAATCCTACGACTGTAAAATAGTGCATGGTAGGGGATGCTTGAGCCCTTTCCTCTTGGAGTTTTTCTGCCTCTTAACTACATAAGTTCTTCATATGGTCAAACCTCAAAATCATTCCAGCACCTAAGCCATAACATCTTTAATTTCTTTGAAGCGAACATTGCTAGCATAAGTTACAATTGTCTAATGTATCTGGGATATTGTCTCTGCCTGCCCAAAACCTGAGAGCCCAAGCACACACATAGGCCACTGTTGTGGGTGTGACTTCCTCCCATGACATGATACTGCTGCCCATAACCTTCATGCTGTAATTATTTCGTCCCTAGCTGAAGGCTTACACTCCTCATCTGTACCTTTGAGGATTTGGTGGAATATTCTTCTTAGATAACATACATTACAGTCGGCAATCAAGCCTTAATCCATGGGCTAAAGTAAGGGAGTGGTGCTTTTATGGAGGAGCTCCCCCCAAACATTTGCATTCATCTCAGTAAAGTGTTGAGCATGGCCTGGTGTGTTAAGAAAACACAATCTGTACTCGTCATATCTTTACTAGCACAATGGACAGAAACAGCCAATAAACCATACATAAAAAATTCCTCAGGTTACAATTACCATTCTGGTTAAAATGCCTCGTCACGGGTAATGCTGACTTCACATACCCTTCATAGCTTTGGGATTTTCTACATGAAATACTACGACTTAAGCTTAAAATCTCCCTCAGTAATCTCTCCCAGTAGAAGCACCAAGTGAGCTTTGGCTGCCCTGAGCTCTGGAACACTTTTTTATTACTTTGCTAATGTATGTCCTGCTTGGCATTCTTTTTGAGAATAAAGCCAATCACATCTCCATTAAAGACTTCTTGAGGTGAGTAACTTCCTTAATCAATAATTTTCTTTAAATACTCCAAGTACCATTCTGCTGCCTCAGTACCAACACTAACAGCCTCCCAAGTGATATGGATATTAAGGAATCCATGACGCATTTGAAACCTCTAAAGCTAACGATTACTTTCACAGTCTCCTACCGACTTGAAACACCTACTGCACTTTCATCATATATTTTGGTTTTCTCTTGAATAAGTGAAGTTCATCAGGATATCCCTCTGCTTCTGGTCTTTAATCCAAGGATAGGGCAAGTCTTCCATTTTTTCCTTCACTTCACTCCTGAACACTGATTTAATTGTTAATGTAGTGCCAGAGAACTGGATTTTATTCTTTATTTTTCCTTATAGAGAGCAAGATCTATGGATTTTGCTACAGCCATGGGATTCTGGCCATCATTAATTCTTCAAATCACCTCTCATTTCATATCGAGTGATAGTCTTATGTCCTGTACTTCCCTCAGTAGTTTTAACATTCCTTTAAGACATACTGAAATGGCTACATCAACTTTTGGAGGCAAAACAAACCTAAGTGTAGAGCACAATGATTTTCTTTACATTATGACCTCCAGTAGGTGGGATACATATCAAAACATTTTATGCCAGTGAGTGGGATACAAATAAGAGTAATTTGCTGACATATATTGCATGATGACTGAAAAATACCTTAAAATATCTTGAAATATTTGATTATCGGAGGAAGAGAATATTCTATGCTGGAAGAGATTATTTTAAGCCGGAAAAATAAAAAATTCCATCAAACTTGTTGCAACTATGAAGAGTTACATAGAATTTGCACCCTTTTATGCAATGTCACCACCTTCTGGAGTTTTCCTCAGGTGTCTGCCACTAGACCCATGTCATCTGCAAGCAACAAGAGATTCACCGTTCATGTATTCCCTCCCCTCAGCACACAAGAGCATTGTTCCTTGCTCTGTGATTCTTGTATTTATCTTCTTGTCCACCCCATCCATGGTGACATCACCCAACCTTGATGCTGCATCGTCCTCACCCTCCTTATTCTCCTGGCAAAATTTTCTCCATATGATAATTTCTCATTTACCTTATATATATTCATAGCATCTTTCACAATGCCTCTCAATCAACACTATGCTTCCTCCAGATATATAAAAACCACATGCAATTTACAGTATCTTTCTCCAAGTATTTAGCTTAAAAATTCTTTGGAGCAAACACATAGTCCACAACACCCTCTACTTCTCATGACCCACAATGCTCCATCCCATTCCCAAGTACCAATCATTGTAAACGGTTTGATTTCTTCTTACAACAAAGCAAAGTTGTTCACAGCATCCATAATGTTACAATTCCATCATCCCCCAATAAATATGTACGATGAGATGGCCTTGCCCTTAATTTTGTGTACTAAAGACATATTTAAATTTTTCTTTTATACAAATACATGATATATGGTAAGTTTACTTTATATGTAGTTACAACTTATCATCATTATGGTTCTAAAATGAAAGTTGTACAAAACATACACTGACCTCGAAGACAACAAAGTCCTAAGGAATGAAAAGAAATGAAACAGGGCTGTGTGATGTTACTCCGGATTTTCACCATAAACATGAGTGGAGCAAAGAGATGAAAGGAAGAATGTGAAGAAGGGGAGCAAAATTGAGTTAGGCAGAAAGACTTGGTTGTTGGTGACTTGTAAAATTCCCCAAGGAGCAATTCTCTCACCAAATTTCTTTACTCTCCTCATACATGACCTTCCATCACCTTCTATAAACAACACTGTCACAGCCCTCTCATATACAAACAATCACATCACTGCATCCTAAAACTATAAAGTAGCAACAAATATGAAACAATGCGTCTCACAGCTGGAACAACAGGCTTACCCATAACAAAATGTGTGTCTGTATACAAGTTTTCATGAATCCAACCTGCACCAATTCCATGTGCTCTGGGCATCAAGTATGGCACACTTGACACTCACTCCCCACATCACAAGCATCAACACAAAAGCAACAGGCAGACTAAAGGTCCTTAAAACGCTTCTGGTACCAGATTTGCAAAAATAATTTTTTTCAGTATCATGTACGAGCAATGCATTCACTGGCCGCCCAGGGTTGAGTGCATAGGTTCATATCCTGGCTGTGGCAGTCAGTTCAGTAACCCAGCTAATCATCCCCCCTTAGGGGTTAGTCGATAAAATGGACACCTGGCTCAAGCTAGGGTAAACATAGCATTAATGAGATTGCCTTGGTTAGGGCCTCAGTTGTCTGTGATGTCTTGGTTAACACTGAAAAAAAAATCATCTGCTTCACCCTTAACTATGCCTCACATTCCTGGTCGTCCCCTTAGTCAAAAACAAATACAAAAGAGCTACACATAAACCTTAACAGAGCACTTAGAACAATTACAAGTTGTCTAGCAACAACTAGCACTCGACAACTACACAATTTAAAAAAAATTCTCCCAATACAATCCCAACTCAACATGCTCAGTACTTCCTTCCAACAGCATCATATCCTTAACATCCAAACCAACCACCAACACTTTAGAAGAAATAAAAAATTAACCCCGGCCTTACACAAACACAAAAATGACAAATATGCAAATCAAATTGACCCATGAAGTACTAACAAGCATCCTCCAAACCCAATATCAAACAATAACCAAGCAACCATCCATCAGATACTACACCCCTGACTTAAATAAGTTACTCTTTCCTGTCTGTGCACTGGACCCCACCATTCACCCCAACATTACAGAAACAATTTCAATATATCACAAGACCCCCCTCATGCTCATGATGTGATTACCACAATGATGACACACAACACTTGCTGATCAGCTAACCAGAAGTCTCCCCATATAGACACACACATCATTATCATCACACTTTATAACCTGTGTACCCATCCATGGACATTGCCAGCTCCCTGAGTACTGCTGGAGCCCTATAGGAGACACAAAGGAATCCTGGAACATGAAGGCAAGATATGGTAAACATAATGAGTGACATGGCATGGGCAAAAACATACATCAGTCAAAGGATATCTTGAGTGAAACATAATAAGTTAGGAGAGAAAAAATGTAGTAATTAATCAAGGCTCCACAGGTATACAACCACTTAAAAAGGCAAAAACAGTGAAGGAGGTGTCAAAGATGAAAGGAGAAAGAATTCCATAACTGAGCATTTCAAAGAAAAGAGGTATCATAACAGTCAAACCTTGAGTGACCAGCCTCCACACAGAAAATGTGCAAAGCAACTGTCAGACACGTGCCTTGGATCTAAACCTAAAAGGCTGGGACTAATGCAGACAACTCATGAGAACACCAAACAAAATAATACCTATAAAAATGAAAGAGCAGCAACATCTTGGCATACAAAAAGGGATGGTAGAAGAAAAGTAAAGCTAGGAGAATTAACAAGATGAAAGGCTTTTAATTCTAACTGTTAACCCTTTCAACAAAGATTATCAAAGGGTCTAATTTTAAATGTTACCAAAGATGACTGTGTGGTCTCCATTTGTTCACACTTTATTGGTAATCAGCAATGCCTATCATCATGAACAACTTAAATTAGAATCATGGAAAAATTCAAGTGTCAGTTAACCACACAACATGAAGGGGTTAGGTTACAGCCTTGAAATGCAAACTTGGATGCCACCACTTTAATCACTGGCTATTTAGCAACAGCCTTTGGGGCACACATTACAGATAAAGACTTGACGGATGTTGAACTGTTAGCACTGGGAGAAGTTCTTTACTTATCAATAATACATTGGTGGTGAAAGAAGAGATGAAGATGGATGAAAGAGAAACATCCAACAAACTTACATCAACCTGAGGGTGTGCTGCACGTCATATTCAAAGATTGCACAGAAACAAGTACGGTTAATCTGTCATCTTTCTTTTCATTATAAATTTTCATAAAGTATTTATCAATGTCTAAAATACTGAATTTAGTCTCAAAATCCCATCATCTGGAGGTTTCACCAGGGGCATAAAGAGGCAAGAGAACAACCAACCCTGATATGTGAGCAGCATTACATTCCAGGATGAATAAAACCATAGTAGATATAAAACAACTGCTCATAAAAAGAATAATTAAGGAACCTAAACAACCATCCCAGCTTTTATCAAGCAGACTTTCTGATAATCATACTAGGTTTCCAAGATGGAGAGGAGGATTTAGTTTAGGCCAGAGTCTAGGTCAATACAGGGGTGAATTGTAATGCATTAAAACTGAAGAGAAGAAAAACAAGTGACTCTTGTAAAGAGAGATAGGGAGAAATGGCATTGTAATAATATCAGCCCTTTCACTGTGCCAAAACATTTTTTGGATAAATGTAGTAGGCCACACCAAACAACATTTGGGGCCCTAACATCTGCACCCTCATTTAAATTCCCAGCTTATGTATAACTTCAAATCTTAAACAAAGATGTCACAAACAAACTAACAACACACCCTAGATATCAAAAAGCAGAAAGCACTTTAGGAAGTTTCCACTTTACATGGTGTGCATAGAAGATTTTGGAATGTATTCAAGAAATTTCATAATGGAAGTAGTGCATGTGAAAGTTCGAGTGAGAAGTGTGAAATAAAGATGGGAATGCATCAAAGCTATGTGAAGTCATCATGGTTATCTGAAATTTACGTAGAGATGGTTGACCCGAGAAAAGATGGACAAATCTAGTTCAAATAGTAAGAGAAGAGGGAAACTACAGGAGAGAGAGAGATAGATCCAGTGAGTATTGATTTGGGGTAGGGATGGAAATTTCAGACAACTGGGAATTAGATTCAATGAATGCATTCTATATATGCGAGAAATATGAATAAACTTATTAACACGTGTAAAATCAAAAAGTAAGATCTTATAAATGTGAAGTCCTTGTTTCACTTTCACACATTAGGTAAGGGTTGACTTTATGTGTGATGTTGCATGGGCTCTACAAGCCTGATCCAACACACCAAATTGGGTGTAGAATAAATAATAAATAATATACAGACAGACAGTCAGTATTACCTTTAGTTCAGCTTCAAACAGAATTCTCCATGATAGGCTGGTTGAAAAGATGAGCAAGAGAAAAGAATGCAGGTATGACTGATGTAAAAATCAATGAATTCTTATGTTATATACTACTGATCCTTATGTGCCCTAGCAATGATCATGTTAACGGTTCTGGACTTTCAAGCATTTTAAATCAATTTTGTCCCTTACTTTCAATAAGCAAAAATGAAGGATTGATATATACTTAAATAGCATGAAAATCCTAACATCTTTCTGAATTACCTTTCCTGTGCTTAAAACCCTCCCTTTTCATACAGAAATATCTAAAATGAGAATGTCATTCACATCATCTAATAGTCTAGTAATAGGTTGGCTCATATATGAGCGTAATGTAGCATTAGATGTAGCACAGGGGAGGCTCTACATGACATACTGTACAGCAGTCACCATGCACAATCCCCCTCCCACCCATTCCAATTTATATTAGGGAAGGATCAATCAAACAAGAACCATACTTATTTAATTATCAACTTTTTTATTTAGTTACAAAAGGGAGCCAACCTGTTACAAAGTGACTACTACTGATGCAATGTACAATTAACACAAGTGCACATACATCACATTCATAATGCTATCAATTTCAAGTGACAAGAACAAAATGCCTCTATTATATTAAATTAAACAGTCATACATACAGTGAAGAAGTTGGTACAATTAAAAATGATCATCTTTGAAATAAACACCTGTTTAAAGAATAACCTCACACTAAAGATGAGACACAAGAAGTAACTCGCATACAAAACAATAATCTAGACAGGATTACTTTCTACCTCGAATGACAATGCAGCAAGAACTCCCACTGACTGCTGGTACACACTGTATGTGAAGATCCGCAAAAGTAAAATCTCACTTTTAAATCACAGATTGTGGATGAAGATGGGAAATCTGGAGCTGTACAAACATACAAGATACCATTACATGGCCAAAGTGAACTAAGATTCCTTTATTTACATTTTTCATTATCCAAAACAAAATAATAGTTATACTGAAATAATTCAGTACCATGCAAAAAACTTTTAGCAATCTATGGGTGTCATTTTATATCTAATGGAAGAGAATTTTCCAAATTAAGAACAGAAATTCACAATCTGGATAATCAAGATACAATAAACCCAAGTTAAATTTCTGTAGCATATTCCAGAATGGAGTAAGCACAGATAATGCCCACTTCTGCTCTGACACACCAGATTATTAGCATGTCTTAACAATTATCCAGTAAAACAGAAAAGTCAATAACTTAAATATACACTACATGTGTGAAAAATAATTATCATGCCAGCCCTGATTGGAAGACATAATGTTTTAAATAAAGCTGTGATATATTATCTTTAATTTGGCATCTGAAAGTTGTGCAGTGGTAGCAACAAAAAAGACAGAGCAAGTGTTTACTGCCTCGGTAGGGTAAGTTGTCCTTCGGGTCCATAGTACTAACATGTAATACAAGCTAAAGTTTAACTTACAAGTACTGACTAAAACTGAGATCACAGTATCTTTGAATGCCTGGCAGTTTAGAATGACAGTGGTATTTACCCTACACACTGTTACACATACTTGTGATGCTGCTAGTTTACTGTTCACTTGTAAAACAGCATACAGCAAATATAGGTCAATAGTTACAGCAGCTTAATTTCAAGCTAATGACCCAAAAGATTTTAAAAATTGGATAAGCATAGCTTATCCTTTTTCCTTTAAGACAGTAATTCCAGCTGTGCTTTACTTTTAAAAAGTAAACTTGTAAAAAATAACTTGAAAATTTCATGGTAAAGAATAAAGGGTTGGGTATGAAAATCCATAGAGTATTGACTATCTTCTTTGCTTTCTATCAAAACTTTAATTCCAAAAAAATATAAAGAGAAGGTTAAGCACATCAATGCTGGTGTCATAAATTTTCATATTAATTTACAGTAAAACAAACTATAATAAGCCTCACTTTATCAGGGATTACTGAACTGAGAGTTAGGTTTCACATTTCTATGATGAAATTAAGCAAACTTTGAGACATTTCAGGCAACACAAAAAATGTGGTGTCAACTGGTGTAAAAAGTTTACCAAATGATAAAGGTGATTCCATCATGACAGATACATCTTAAAATATTTATCACTTTCTACAAAGTTATAAATGTATCAGCCACATTTCCACTGTGACCATTTGGCTGCTTATTAAATTTTGAGAGCCAAATTTATTCTAGTATACCTAACATGCCAGAGGCAAAAACTAAACCCAGGAAGGTATGAATATAAAATTAAATGTAATTCAATTGATGTAATTCAGTGCTGTGTTCTTATATTTTGTTTAACTGTATTCATCATGACTTCAACTCTATGAAACCCATGGTTGAAAGTCATCCTTCTGTCTCTTACATACACAAATATATATATATATATATATATATATACATATATTAATTTCATTTATTATACTTAATCG
>JAUTXX010533100.1:0-10932 GCA_032273605.1 Panulirus laevicauda | reverse complement strand
AATGCCACTGCATAAAGAAGACTCAAATTATTCATCAATCTTTTATTACAACCGAACAAGCACATGTTTATACAATTTTAGGAATATCACCCATACTCATCCTGATGGGGTTTTCCATAATGAAGTATTATGAACACTTTCTCTGTAGACTCCTGAATGACCCTTTCTCTCTGCTGTCAGTCAAATATAATGACTTGCACTACAATCCACATACATACAAATTAAGATAGCCATTTCCTTGCCTAAACTGCAGAAAAGGGACATTCATCCACGTAACACTTTTTCTATGGCTTCTGTCTACATGTTTGTGATTAATTCTCTATCACTGCATTGATCTCAACTTGGAATGTACCTTTGGAGTCTTATTACCCAATGAATCTATCTATGGGACCACATGTTTCACAAGCCTTAGTTATTTCAACTATGTATTGCAATACTTACAACCAATATTTCTAAATCTATTACTGTTTTACATAAAAGGCTAAAGATGTTTACCATATCAAATTCACTGTCCTTTAACAATAAACAGGTTTCCTTTCATCAGTACAAAGAAGTGATATGAGTAGATGCATTATTAAAAGAAGAGCATCTCATTCACAAATGCAATGATCAACAAACTGATAAGGCAGCTCCTGTTTTCTAAACTCATGAGGGGGGAAAAGCCCAAAGGCACCTACAATTTGCTGGTTTAAACATGGAGGACATACAGTATGCATTCACACTACTTTTAACAACATGGATTATTCACTCTTTCTGTCATTAGCGTCATTTACATTTACAGAAGGGTGCCCACATGGAATCTCATCCAAACTCATTTCTAAACATCTGCGCATATGCTCTACCATGTTTCCACCTACATTTTTTGTTTTCACAAAGAATTCACTTTTTCTCACCTTTTCAAATTTTGTATCTTAATTCAATTATCAGTCTGTAAATTCCCATTTTATGTATACTGCATCCAGATGATAATTCAGTAGTCATCTTTCTACAAACTGACATATATAAGGAGAGTCACAACTGAAATACAGCAAAATGTGTCTCATAACACTCCACTTCTTTGTTAATACTCTCCTTACATTTTCTCACTGTCACTATCTTAGAATTAAGGTATATACAAAATATGAAGAATATCAGCTTTCACAAGATTTCCTGTCAGTGCCACTATTATATTTCACATAATCAATGTTCACTATGGCTTGCAGCAAATCAGTGATACTACTGGAAATTCTGGTTTAAAATCTTATTCCACTTGTATAACGTCTTTTCTCAAATAGTCTTTTTCCTTTCTATCAAACAATAATCAACCTTTTTACTTTATTTACTAAATATCATCTCATTGTCAAGATGAAGTACTTGAGTAAACTTGTACTGATGCTATGACAGAAATATGGCTCATGATCCTCCATCATGAGTACAATGAGACTAAACATCACAAATGATTTTCACCTAAACATTTAACTTAAATGAGCTTTAGCAAATAAATACATATATGTATATCCCAGTTCATGACACATACTAGAAACTAGCTCACAATTCCAAGAACCACTTGGAATGGGATGAAATACATGCACAACCTAAGCATGCATCTATGGTTGGTCTTGTCACAGGGTTCCTTTCTGGTACATAAATGCACACATAAAGGGCAAGAGGATGCTTTTAAATAAATATGAGGGAAAAAAATGCAGGCAGGGTATGAATGTCTTTGGTGTCCTTCATGACTACAACACTTAATGATCAACTGTTGTAATTCACAACTGACAGCATGTGATGACATAATCCACAACTGACAGCATGTGATGACATGACTATGAGCCGAGGTAGGTGAAGCACATACTGCTGGCCGACTGATATGGCGGTGAGTAAATTCTCAGTGATGATAACTGATGATAAGCATTAATTCTAATTGTAATGTCTGAGAATCAGTTCCCAAATATGAGTGTATCATCCTTTCTTTACCTTGGCCTTCAATGAGATAGGTGACAATAGACATATTACCTTATCAGCCCATGTTAAATGTTAGATAAATCTGGCAAGACAAAACATATCATAATAAACAAAATAAAAAAATGAAAATTCACAGAACTTTGCATATGTAATAAAGAAATTAAAAATATAAATTAACTCATAATTCTCATCATCTAAAAAAGGGTAAAACACTACCAGAATACCTCATCCATCAACAAGAAAGTTCTGGAAAGAAAAGTGTGCTGGAAGGGAAAAAGATATAACGGCCAACACTACATTCCCCACCAGATGCACAAGTGAGATCCTTCTATAATCCTTCTGGGACATTGAAGAATGCTAGATATACATCCAGTATCTATCACAGTGGAATATCTAACATCCATGTTTCTCTTCATTACAAAACATGGAAGATTATCTATTTGACTCAAATTTACCCACTTACTCTTATCACACATCTATGGTTCATACCAAGGAGATAAAAAAAAATTTACTTTAATTTACAAAACAAGGCCATAAAATATTTGAAAGAAAGGCAGCACTTTAAAAATCATTGCAAACATAACAAGCAAGTATAAGGCATATCATACGGTCAAATCCAACTTCTCAACTATTGCTATATAGCTAAAATCATTAACAGCCTTGCATAAAGCAGCAGAATTCAACCTTTAAAAAATGCCATAATGTATTATAATTCCAAGACCTTGATGAACTGCTACCATCAGTAAGATGTGTTGAATGTATCTGGAAATGATTAAAAAAGAAGAGTTCTACTAAAGATTTTTACTCTACATTAGAAGCACTAGTACCTCCAACCCCAAATGTAAATGCAGTGACACAACTCAAGATTTTCTAACCACTGGTTTCTGATGAATAATGTAGATTTCCATCAGCTATCAGTCATATCATCTGTAACAATACAATCTAAATATCTGTCTATTTACTTAACTGCAGTAAATCCATCACTATGCATTAAACCTGTGCTCAGTTCCATCAGCCATCATGTGGACAACAGTCTTGTTAGAGATCCAAACTAGCTTTGGAAGGCGTTGAGGGTTCATCCGAACAATATCGGGAACAGGTACAGTGGAGAAAGTCTTCGTACATTTGGTTTGTGATGCCCCCAAACCAAACATCCCTGATGATGTCTGGAATATACAGAAATTGGTTTCTCAATGTTAAAGGTTGATTTTTGAAAACAAAAGGATGAGTGAAATACGCATGCTTGACACTCCAGTTCAGGTTCTGCTTTGGACTATACCCTATAATTGAAAGTTACACAAATCCATGCATAATGGTTTTACCAATGCGATGAGCAAAAGAATGTCAGTAATTGAGACTCTGATATAGTCCACACAAAATTCCACCATGTCCTAAAAACAAACCAGTAAATGGCACTAACCTATTTCAGCCTTTCTCCACTAACTTAAAAATATTTAGCAAATATCTCTGATGAAATTATCTATGGAGCAGATTCAGAAACTTTGAATTCAATGAAGAGATTAAAGATCAACAGTTTTATCTCTAAGACTTACCTGCCAAAAGGAAAGTTTATTGTCTCCCATGGAATAAGATGCCAAGTATTTACCATCAGGTGAGAAAGCCAGGGCTGTTACGGCTGAGCCATGAGCAGCAATTATCTACAACAAAGAAACCCAATACACCAAAATATTTATTCAAAGAGTGAAATCACAATAATGGTTTACTAACTTACTGTAATCTTAGTGAAAAACATTAAACCAAAGAATTATTGCATAACCTTGATATATTCTAACATTTCTTTCAAAATACTCATGTCACAACTTAATTCTATTCAAGGGCTTTTTCTCAACAACCTACTACCTGGTAGTGTCAAAACAAGAAGTGCTAGGTTAAAAAGCTGTAAACAGAAGTCTTACTCAGCAATAATGGCCAGTCATTGATGTCCAATATATAGAGCTTAAGAGTAACATTAGCATTTGTATTACTTGCCTGCTTTAGGTCAGAAATGAGACAATACAGTAAGATTAGGCTTGATTAGAGATTTCATTACTAACCTGACATTTGTATGCCCGAAGTTCATACATAGCTATACTTCCATTTTTAGCCCCAGTAGCAATACGTCGTGTGTGTGGGCAATGAGACACTTGGGGAAAGCCACAGATGGACGGGAATACTTCACTGAGACCCCGGCTCTTGAGATGCCCTGAGTCAACACAGTGTAGCACTATTTCCATTACCTACAAAAGAAACAAAAGGCAGCAATCAATTTCATAGAACTCAAAGGGCATTATCTGTCTTACAAATATAAAGCAAAATTTAGAAAAGTACATAACCATCAGCTGCATTACAAATCCAAATCAACATGTAAAGCAGGGAAAGGTCTGTGGGGCATGACTGTGAATGGCGGCTGCAGTTTTGGTGCATTATACATGACAGCGGGACAATGGTTCCCCATCTTTTCCTGATGCTACCTCGGTGAAATAGAAAATGGCAAACATATATGGTGAAAAAGATTCCCCCCAATACATGTTTGCCATTTCCTGCATTAGCAAGGTACCACCAGGACCAGACAAAGAAATGGCCTCATTCACTCACATCTACTCTCTACTTGTCATATGTAATGCACAAAACCACAATCCCCTATCCAAAACCAGGTTTCCCCTTCTTACTTCATATGGCCTGGATCAGTCCATTGATAGCAAGTTGCCCTGTGTGCCACATCCCTCCAATTCATTCTATCCTATGCATGCTTACCCCCTCCTTTATGCCCAAGAGCTGAGCTACCCAAATTTCTATTTACCCCATCCTTCCAACTCCATTTTTCTCACCCTTTTCCTTGTTCCCTCTGCTTCTGACACATACCCTTTTTGTCAACCTCTCCACACCCATTCTCTACATATGTCTAAACCATTTCAGAATATCCTTTTCAACTTTGTCAACCATACTCTTCTCATAACCACACATCTCTCTTACTTTATCATTTCGTATTCAATCAATCCTCCTTACACCACACAATGTCCTTAAACATTCAATTCCAACACATTCACCCTTTTCCACACATTTCTCACTATGCCCTGGACCTTTGCCCCCTCATCCACACTGCAACTCACTTCAGCTCCCATAATTTCATTTGCTGCCATGTCCACTCCAAGGAATCTAAAAAATCTCATTTCATCCAAGTAGAAGCATCTACAAACACTGCACAAGAGTTGCCCTCAGCCAGGGGCCTGTAAAGAAAAAGTCACTAAAGGATAAGAAGCAGTACTAGAGTTCACTAGTTATAGGGATGGTTGTCATGGCCACCCCTTGAGGGACTTCCAGGTGGGAACAGGTGTCAGAAATTGAGATAAATCTTCAAAGTTCTCTCCATTCAAACTCACACCCTAACACACCTGTCTATCCAATGCTGAACCTAATATCCTTACTTTTATCCATATTTATTCTCAACTTTCTCCTTTAATACACTCTCCCAAACTCAAAAATCAGCTTCTGCAGTTGCTCACCAGTGCTGTGCCATCAGCATACTATAAGAGGCTTATTTCCCAAAGCAAAGTCCTGATTCACACATCCTCTACCACTCATGAAGCCATGTGCCACCACCATCTCAATCAGGTATACTCAACAAAACTTATACCTACTTATACGATCATTTACTTTTGTTCCCATTACCTTTGTTAAAAAGGCATAAACAGGCATTTTGCCAATCTTCAGACACCTACCCTGAGTCATTTACACTTTAAAAGTCCCAATTTACCAATCAACAACAATACCATCTCCTTTCTTGAGAAATTCAACAGTAATCTCATCCACTTCTGCTACCTTCCTGGATTTCATCTTATACAAAGTTTTACTACCTCTCTTGCTTTCACTGCCTCTCTCTTCACAAATCCATTTGCCAAGATTCTCTCACTTTGAATACCTCTCCTACCCAAACATCCCTCATCTGCCACCCTATCATCAAATTCATTCAATAATTCCTCAAAGTACACATTCCATCTCCTCTTCACCTTAATTCTTACTGTAACCATTTCCCCATTTGTCTCCTTCACCAGTACTCCCACGTGTTCTTTCTTATTCTCCCTGAAGTTTGCTGAGGCTTGCGCATTCCAACTTTTATTTGCCCTTTTTCAACCCCCTCACTTTCCTCTTGACCCCTTGCTTCTTTCTTACACATCTCCTAAACATTTGCACTCCTTCCCTGAAAAAAATGCCCATACACCTCTTTTCTGTTTCACTAGAAACTTAACCTCCTCATCCCATCAATCATTACCCTTTCTCACCTTCCCACCTCCCTTCTAATGGCATCCATACCTGTGTACTGAAAGAGCGTGCCTCTGAACTTGCACTTGTGTTTGCTCATCTGTTCCAATTGTTTAAAAACCAGAACTTTTCGTACTTCTTGGAAGCATGCATTGGCAGATACTATCCCTAAGAAGTGTGACCATTCTAACTCCTCAAAGTATCTCAAACTATCGTCTTGTTGCTTTGACATCTACCATTTCCAAAGTTTTTTAATCCCTCCTCAACTCCCATATCCTCAGACATCTTGAATCTCACAGTCCTCTCTCTTGTCACCAGTGTGGCTTTCATAAGGCAAGATTCACTGATCTTTCCTATTTTACTAATGTTTGGTCATCATTCCTGAAAGATTCTGGGGGAATCCTATGTAGTTACCATTGACATATCCAAAACTTTTGATAAGGTGTAGCCTTAGGGTCTCATCTCTAAGCTCTCCTCTTTTGGCTTCCCTCCCCACTTTGCTCCCTCATATCTGGCTTCCTTTGAGGCTGACCTATCTTTGTCATTTCTGATGGATTACCCTCTCCTCTCCCCCTCTCTCCATCAACAGTAGTGTCCCTCAAGGTTCTGGCCTATTTCTCATACTTTTTCTCCTTTTCATCAACAATTTCCTTTCTTCCACAAATGACAAAATGCACTCATATGCTGATGATTCAATAATGCATTCCTCCACATCCTTCAATTCTGCTACTTCTTTCCTCAATACATTCAGGCTTGAAGAGTACACCTCATTGGGAGAGATGAAATCTTGTTAAATCTAATACCTCCGAAACCCAGTTTCTACCTATCTCTCTATTGAAAGTTCCTCGCAACTTTCATCTTTTCTTTGATGGATCTGTAATTCCACCCCTTGACTCAAAGAACAAACTTGGTATTACTGCAACAACCACTCTATCTTGGAAACCCCACATAATGGAAACAGCTAAGTCTACCTCTAAGAAACTGTAAGTCCTGTTTAGATGGTGAAATTTCTTTTCTTCCACCTCTTGACTCAGTGAACATACTTGTTATCAGTATTACAGCCACTCTGACTCAATGAACACACTTGTTATCAATATAACAGCCACTCTATCTTGATAACCCCACATTACAGAAATACCTATGTCTACCTAAAAAACCTGGGAGTCCTGTTTAGATGTCAAAATTTCTATTTCTTCCAAACAGTTGCTCCGTTTATACAAAGAATTTTTCCATCCTTCTATACAGAGCGCTGCTCTCACAATGGCGTGGTTCTAGCTCTGCATCCTTACTTGACAGGCAGGGTTGTTCTAGCTCTGAATCCTTACTTGACAAAGTTGAGCCAGAAGCAGTTAGACATATAAATCTCAAAGGCTAACTTCAAAACTTGACCCACTTGTCCTATGCTGCAATACTGGTCCACTTTCCTTCTCCTGTAGGTAAATGAGCTGGCAGCTTGTGTGCCTCCACCACTACCTAGATCACACAAGACTCAGCATGCAGCTGTGTCCCATGATTACTGTGTGGCCATCAGCAACTCTAGGGTAAGCTATTTTGATAACTTTTTCTTTCCCAACTCGAAATTTTGGAACTCTCTACACCTCTCATGTCTTTTCCAGCAACTTTGACGTGACACATTTTAAAAGACAGGTTTTTCATTTCCTCCAAAATTTGTAAATACTTTCCCTTGTCTATTCTTTTTCCCTTTCATCAACTTCTCTATACTTCACATCAAGCCCTCTTGTCCATGACTGGAGCCACGATCTTACAAAAAACTTTCACAGACTACATTTCTCTTGCACATGCAATCACTGCTTTCCATAAACCTCCCATTCCTCACCCTCAGCATATAAATATACATATCCCAGATAATACCAGATAATAACCATCTCTAAAAAACGCAACCAGTTGCAGTGGCTACAAGTCAACAGCTCACTGGGGCTTTCATTAAATCATTCATTCTCAGATTCACCACTACCATACATAATCAATATCTTCTAGGTCTATGTATTTCTGTATTCCATTTACTCTTTGTATAATGTATTAGTCACCTAAATTGTTGCAGCTGTAGTACTCTAAGGGTAAGATAAATGACCTAATTCATCTAAGATGATAAGCAACATGTAAGCAGGCAAGATGTACCTCCACCATGAGGTCCATGATGTGACATCTTTTATGTACAATGAGGTATTCCATCACTCTTAGAATCTCAGTCTTGGCACGATGAAGGACTGTATTATATATGTTTAATTGCAGGCTCTGTGCATTTTGCTGCAGTGCATTAAAACGAGCAACTTCACGAGCCATAGTTGTGATGAAAGCTGGAGGTCGGGCCTCTGCAATCAGCGTCAATGCGTTGGAAGCTGTGCGACATGAATCAGCTTCAGGAATGAGAGGTAGCCCATACTTCATGCTGTGTGAGAAAAATATACAAAAAAATGTACTTTATACTATGAATGGATACAAACTCAAAACACATCAACACTACCACATTTACAATGATCATTACAATATTAAGTTAATCATCAACTTGCACTGACCTTTATCATTATTATTCCAGCAATCTCCAGTATTGTTATTTGTTACTATCTTTTCTACTATTATTACCACCACTACCATCAACATCTATCATTACCTATATCATTACTATTGTAACACTCATTATTTTCTTAATTGCCAATATCATTACCATTCCCAAAATTGCTGCCAGTACCACACTATTAACCTAACATCATGATCACCATTGTCAGTTCCAGAACCATTATCATCACCAACATCAATGCCCCTTATTCTAGGATAATGATTAGGGTTTAACACTGGTATACTAAAAACTCAGTATGTTTCACATAAACAGATTGATACTACTGCTGCACTATCAAATAATCCAATAACCACAGATTCACTCATCTGATATGGGTCATCACTAGTACATTAAAACATGAGTCACTTTCTGTCAATGCCTAGATTGCTGTACTGTCAGTAGCTGGCACACTTGCAAGTAATATATGTTGATGACTGAGCACTGAGCCCTTTCACTGTTAAAGTTGGTATATTTGGGAACGTTAGGTGGGAAGGATATTCTTAAAAATTCCAAAAAAGAAAATGTTTGTTATTGTGATGATCTAGAGCATGATTTTCTAAACAAAATAAAATTCAACTCAACCTGGTGAGGCAATGTCTAACTACTGCAAATCCTTCAATCTATGCTGCTCTACAGCCAAGAGTACAAGGTAATCCAAAAGTATTTTCAAGCATACATGGTGAGATGTATGGTACCATTTCTAGGTGTTTTTGTCACAAACAAATATGAGTAGAGAGGGTTTTTGATCAGCAACACCTATTATCTTGAAGGAGTGAAACAGTTTAAAAAATTATTAAACAATGTGAGGACACAGATTTACCACAGCCATTCTCGACGTAAAGGCCCCTTCCACATATACTGAGAAGAGTGTGAAAAAATTTAGGCTATAGTCTTTGGAAACAATGTATGAAATGCCACGACAACCATTAAAGGCGGTATATAAATGCCTTAGCTCGAGAAATCACAAAAATCAATTTCATATATCACAAGACCCCCACACAAAAAGATGTGATTTCCACACTGATACTAAACACCTAAAGCTCTATTGTCCTTCACTCACCGAACAGACATACACGCACCACCACTCCACTTCCTCATCTATACTCCACCCCAGTAGTTGTGAGTCTGAAGAGGCCCAAAAGATGGGGACTCTGAGGCAGGAATGTAAGGAAAGGTAAGCATTTACATACACATATCAATTTATTTATCATCTGTAATCATCCTATGAAAAAATTTCTGTTAATGAGTGAAGATACTAACTAGGACCTTTCTAAAGGCCCATGCAGCCCAATGCATGTGCTGCTTCCAGTAGCAGGTTAAAAATGACTCTATTGGTGTGAGAAGTTCTTTCACAAAACTGTACTCCCAATGATACAGCCTCTCCAAAGGTGACTTTTCATGTGCAGTATAAACCCAAGCAGCAGAGTCTGGTAACACCTGTTTATTTACCTAAATATATTAAGAAAGGGGGGTGACTCTGTTGTTGATTGGTTCGTAAGGATATTCAATGTAATGTATGGATAATGGTGAAGCAGCTGGGAATTGGAGAAATGCATGTATAGTCCCATTGTACAAAGGCAAAGGGGGAAAAAGGTGTGTGTTCACACTACAGAGGCATAAGTTTGTTGAGTATTCCTGGAAAATTGTAAGGGAGGGTATTGACTGAGAGGGTGAAGGCAAGTACAGAGCATCAGATTGGGGAGGAGCAGTGTGGTTTCAGAAGTGGTGGAGAATTTGCTTTGAAGAATGTGTGATAAATACTTAGAAAAAAAAAGATTGTTTTTGTATGTGGCATTTATAGATATGGAGAAGGCATATGATAGCGTTGGTAAAGATACTTTGTGAAAAAACTTAAGAGTATAGGGTGTGAGAGGTAAGCTGCTAGAAGCAGAGAAGATTTTACTTAGGGTGTAAAGCATGTTTACGAGCAGGAAGAGAGGAGAGTAATAGGTTCCCTGTGAAGGTTGGTCTGCAGAAGGGGTGTGATGTCCCCATGCTTGTTTAAACTGTTTGTGGATGGGGGGTTAGGGATGCAAATACAAGAGTTCTGGAGAGAGGGGACAGCATACAGGCTCTTGGGGATGAGAGGGTCTAGGAAGTGACTCAGTTGTTGTTTGCTGATGATATAACACTGGTGCCTGATTCAAATG
>JAUTXX010533089.1:0-10934 GCA_032273605.1 Panulirus laevicauda | reverse complement strand
GCGACAAAGCAAAATAATAATAATAACATATATATATATATATATATGTGTGTGTGTGTGTGTGTGTGTGTGTGTGTAAGAAGCGAGGACTAGGATGCCACTGAACGGGACCATGTCCTTCAACAACTTCTTCCTTACCTGAAGGGTCCCAACAATCCCTGCTTCTACACGGAGCGCAGCTTCGAGCTGTTCCCAAACACCTACACAATCAAACACATTTTGGTTCCACTACTGGGAGTTAGCGGACCAGGCCATCATTTCCCAACGACTAACATAAGCCGGTGATATTTACCCTAACCCTGGACCACAGTGTGTCTCTGTCTCCTGTGTCAAACCTTTAACACCAAAAATATGCACAACTCCAGCAGATGCCCCATTTGATCTCAGCAGTACTGTATTCCTTGCAGAATCCATACTGATGATCGGAGAGAAGACTGTGAGATTCAAGATGTCTGAGGATATGGGAGTTGACGAAAAATTCAAAGTTTTCTGAAATAGAAAAAGTGAAAGAAACAGGATGGGTTGTACCATTGTAGACGAGCAAGCACAGGCGCAAGTTTGGAAAGCACACAATATTAGTACCGGGTGATGGATGCCATCAGGACCTATATAAGCCTTGCTTGTGTCCGGAAAAAGAAGCGCTTTTCGGACAGTCCAAAAGGAGATTACAGGAAGAGGCATAGGATTTCTAAGAGGAGCATCAGGGGGTGAAGGAATGTTAGTCATCCAAGGTGGAGTTAGAAGGAAAACGGGAAACAGAGATAGCTGCTCTGTCTACGGAAGAGACAGTTATAGTACCGTCAGAACGGTAAAGTGAGGGAAAGATAGAGCGACAGAAGTTGTTACAGAGCCAGAGGAAGGAGTGTTTCTCCTATCCCAGTATGCCTGATCCCTTGCCTAAATGGCCTCAGAACAAGAACGGTTGAACCATGGATTGGATGAAAAGGTCGTGTTGGAGGAAGAGGGGATGAATGCGTCCATTCCCACAAGAATACCCTCTGCTGTGCGTTTGGCGGAGACAGAAGCACCACCATATAAAAGACGGTAATTGACCCAAGGAAAGTGAAAAAGGAATTTTCGTAAGTTCGTTCAGTCAGCTTTGTTGAGGTGCCCATATTTACGTTTAGAAGGAGCTGCTGGAGGGGTATGAGCCGTCATGGTTACACTGAGTGAGGAGCAATACACTGACCTAGGCAAAAGCGCCACCTGCACCACCTGCCATAACACAGAGAAACTATCCTGCCTCTATTGGTCGAGGGACTTGTTGACTGCGAAGTTCAACGGAGGCGGACGAATGTGCAACGAGAGGGAGATCGTTTGCGGTCAAGCAACATCCTGGGCATTCAAAGCGACTCATCTCCATCAGGAAGTGGATGTGTGCCTCTGGTGATGGTATTCTATGCATGATCAAAGTCTTGCATCGGGTCATGGCCTGGTAGGGTATGGAGCTACAGGTCTTGAGCTCTTGGCACCTGCCCGTGCACCGGGTTGGGTCTGGTACCATCCTGGGCAGTGTTGTCTGTGTAGCCAGACATCACCCAAAAGACAAAAATCAGGCTGAACAAACTCGTCACACGTTATGTATGTTATTTGGGAACTTGGAGAACATGAGGAACTGCCAGATGTTCTTTAAAGTGATCATCATTCACGAAGAAAAAAAGTTGCTCTCTTCTTCCCTTCTATCGTCTCCATCCATCCGCGTCTCCCACAAGACATACGAGAATATCCATTAGTTTCCCCTGTATCAGAGCTTTCGTACTTCCATTCTCTTTCCATCACTCAATCTTGACACCCACTCTTCCTTGACAGTACCTTGAAAGAGGCGATTTGATGAATAAATGTCTCTCTCTTTACCCTCCATCATTCTTTTTCCCTTTTTTTTTCGCGGTCTTCAACACTGGCCCTGCCGGTTCTACGGGATGAGGAGGAGGAGGAGGCAGGGAGGGAGGGGAACATTCCAGCCGACCATATCTGTTGGTCATCGAACCCACATCGTCAGTCTGCCATCCATATCTCTATTACCCAAGATGCATTCTGCACATGCCATCAATATATGCATGGACATTGTGGCTTCTATCACCAGACCATACCTGGTACACAGCCAGCCCATCTCTACTCGTTACACCATGTATACTTAACAAGGCAATTCCAACGAGTTGGTTATCCAATCTGCGTTGCTGCAGTGCTCCTAACGATGGTAATATAATGACGAACTCGCTTGTTACGTTGTGAACGCGCGACTCAAAATGTTTTCGCCAATGCTTCAACGCACAGCAATAAACAAGCAGTCGAGATATACTATTTTGGCAGCATATCTTATCTGTAAATTGCAGGATCAAGGCGTGCGTTACCCAGCAATGGAGATATCTCATTTGAGCAGCATAACTTATGTGTAAATTGCAGGATCAAGGCTGCAGTACAGCGACACGTATATGAATAATTTTTTCTATTTAACTCTACGTGACATCTCTATGCCCACCTTCAGAAGTCTGGTAGAAAAGAAAAATTTATACTTAAAATCAAAATTCAATTTATAAGATAATAGATTTAAGCTGATTAACATAATTCTTTTCTTTAACTAAAACTAGTCTCAATGAAATTAAATGAAACATGAGAATTACACCCAAAAGTTTATGATATATTCACACGTCACAGAATAACCACAAGTTCTCCAGTGTTTTGTACGATGTCCGCTTTCTATGTCAATATAAGATTATCTACAAAAATTGATTAAGGGTTTCTAAAACCAGTCAGAAAGGTTTGAGATCAAAAGATAACTAAGAAAATCTAATATTTCTTTGAATATCTGTATAGTACAAAGTAGCTTTATGTTCTCCAGGTTCTGAAGTGTATATCTACACTCTCCCGAACGACTACTTCAAAATTAACTCGTTTTCTTAGTTCTAATTTCAAACTTAGATTCGCTAGCATGTTTCTGCAAAACTTTACAAACTGGAGAAAAAAGTTAGACCCCACATTACAGGAATAGCTAAGTATGCCTGTAAGAAGCTGGGTGTCCTATTTAGATATCGAAATTTCGTCTTTTCTGAACAGCTGCTCCGTTTATACAAGGGACTGATTCGTCCTTGTATGGAGTACTGCTCTCACATTCGGGGTGGTTCTAACTCTGTCCGAGGCTAATTTCCAAACTTGACCCCCTTGCCCTACGCCGCAATGCTGGTTCACTTTCCCTCTTCTATAGGTAGTACTTTGGTTTTTACTCCCGAGAGTTACGTGCTTGTGTGCCCCCCAGCACTAGCTAAACCATGCAATACTCGGCAAGCTGCTGCGTCACATGATTATTGTGTGGCCATCGGCAACTCAAGGGTGGGCCGATTTGATACCTTCTTCTTTCCCTACATGACCAAGCTTTGGAACTCTCTCCTTTCTCATGAGTTTTTCAGCACCTGTGACCTGGCACATTTCAAAAAACAGGTCTTTCACTTCCTCTAAAAATTCGTAAATACTTTCCCTTGTCTTTTCATTTTCCGCTTCGTAATTCTCTCTATGTTTCAATTAAGGCCTGGCTTTGTTGTGGACCTTTGTCCGTGACTGAAGCCTCCAACATGAAAAGGAATATTTCGTACAAATTATACTGATAAAAGACAGCAAAATAGAACTTACATGTAGGGAATGAATCAAATTTGGGATAGGAATAGCGTTAGCTCAAAATAACAGAAAACGCCACGTTTCTATGGGCAAACTAATGTAACTTTATCGTTATTTCCCAACGTGAAATAACGACAAAAAAAAGAGTCGGTATTGAAACAGACGATATGTAGAGGATATACCCTGTAAAAACCTAGGCAACATAGAGTTGCTTTGTGCAGCATTGGTTTTCTGTGAACTACGTGAGTGTGTGTGTGGGTTATATGTTACCTCATGATCTCTTGTGGTAGTTTTATAAGGAATTTCATCAATACACACACACACACACACACACACACACACACCCACACACACACCCACACACACACACACACACACACGTAAAAACATTCTCATTTGTCCAATGAACACCACTGAAAACAGCGGCGAAGCAGTGTTATTACAGCATTGTACTGATATTCATCATAAGTCAAAATAAAGTAAGAATATTAGAAATCTTTATGATAGATGTGAGAGTGGCGACTGTACCACACAGCTGATCCTGACAAACAAGTTCCATCACACACACACACATCACTCCACACACACACACACACACACACCACACCACCACATGGTAACTCATGGACCAATCCTCCAACACAGGGATCAATACTGCCACACACAATGGACCAGTCGTGGTCCAGTCTGTCCCTGATAGACAGTTACCCAGTGGTCCACAGTGCCACCAGGAATAGAACAGTGGTCCATAAAGCCACCGGTGATAGACCAATGGTCCGTAGTGCCAACAATGATAGACCAGTGGCCCACACTGTCACTAACATACAGTTACAACCACATTGAACTTGGCCCATACGACCAAGAACAACAGATCACTGGTTTACCAAGAACAACAGATCACTGGTTTACCAAGAACAACAGATCAGTGGTTTACACTCTCAGTGTCACAGTAAACACACTGTAGACTGTTGGTCTACACTGGTGAAAAAAGAAGGCCATAGGTTGAGACTATAAGAGTATACCAGTTTACAGCAATGGTTTACAGAGTTGTTATGGGCTTGTAATCCCCTCATGTGCTGTGGATCAAGGTATAGTGGATCATTGATATATTGCTCCTATAACAGTGTGGATCATTGTACACTGTCTGGGTGTTATTATGACTATACTTTATGGATAGAATATGGATCGGTTTATATACTATATGAGTGACATTGTATCAGTATGCACTATATGGGTGACCGTGTGGATCACTGTATACTACATGGGTGACAGTGTGGATCACTGTATACTACATGGGTGACAGTGTGGACCACTGTATACTACATGGGCGACTGTGAAGGCCAGCGTCCCATTGTGTTGGTGACAGTGTTGCCAACTTGTCTACTGCCTGCTGAGGGGGGGACATAACGAATCACTGGTACACACTGTTGACAACACCAGTACACAGGAGAGGAACATGTCTCTCTCTCTCTCTCTCTCTCTCTCTCTCTCTCTCTCTCTCTCTCTCTCTCTCTCTCTCTCTGACGGACGCGCGTTCAAGGGGTCTTATCTTCAATGACAGACGATAAGTCGGTATACCCCAGGTACCAGTGACAGGCTATTGGTCCATACTATCGCTGAGGGACAGGTTCATAACGGCAACGAGCACTGGTGTGGCCAGAGAGACAGAACAGACCTAGACCTGACCTGCAGCCCAGCGTATACTATCTGATCCACAGTGTCAATGTATATCGTAATCCTCGTAACTCACACGGGAAGAAATGATCCGCCCTCCTATATGCCCATAGAGGATCGGTGGCCCAGTAGAAAACTGATCCACACCGTCGCATCCACAGCCCACCAGCGGATCATAGCTAGCAGCTCGGTAAACTAGTGTTATATCGTCTCATCACTGATGTAGACCAATGACCTTTACACTGGACATGAGAGGTTTACCGGTGGTTTACTACAATACGTTTCAATGCATATCCGGCTGTGTACAAGTGTGACTTTCACTCATTTATACAACTCCCTTGACTCCAAATTCTACAAGAAGGTTATCAAGGATTGGGAAGTATTTGCCCCCATCCCATCCCCATCTTAAGATTAATCCTACGAACTGGGGAGAAAAAAAAAAGACGTCTTAGTGAGGCGGAGGTACAAGTGTCCAGCCAACACGAGGATCTATACATCACAAGCCCTTCAATCTAGACGTCAACACCTGCTTGGGGAACGTTGTTCCCGTCCTCCCTCAAACTGATTGCAAGTTTTTGCTGGCTTGTGGCAGGATGCCTGGGTCTTGCAGATTCACCGCCCCAGCATCTGTGGCATGTCTCGACGGGGCCGGCGGGGGCCTGGCTTCCCTCACATCCAGAGCAGGAATTTTTCTTCTTCTTCCTCGATGGTCGGCGGAGTTTTAGCAGCAATCATGTGGACGAGGAGTCTTCCAACTGGGCCATGTCATCTGCAAGCAGCGAATGACTCGTCTCGAAATCTCCCTCCTCCCCCCCCCCAATCATCCCCCCAGCACCCTGAAAGCCACCCCACACCCATTCATCCCCCTAGCACACTGAAAACCACCCCTCTCCTCTCTCTATCTTCTCTCCTAAAGCCCTTCCATTTGCCTCCCTCATGACCTCGAGTCTTCGGTAGCTGTATGACAGTCTGCGTCGAAGCTTAGACAGACCCCGGGGCCATCCGACTACCTGGAACTGGCTGGGCGCTGAGTCTTGCGACGGTGCACCTCTAGGTCGGCTGAGTGAGTCTGGCCTGCGACGTCTGGTCAATAACTTGGCCCTTGGGTCGCCAGTAACAGGGTGCTATGCGGCTCGTGGGTCGCCAGTAACGGGTACTGCCCCTCTCATAGGTCGTCAGTAGCAGGATACTGCACCTCTCATAGGTCGACAGTAACAGGGTGCAACGCGAAGTTGACGAAATCAGCTCAACTTCTGTTGGGTCTCTTGTCTTCGAAGACGCGTCCCTGAAATTTCCGTGAACAAAAGCCAGGTGTTCAAGAAGAAAATTCTCATAACAGGAAGTTCGTAAAGTGTGTGAATGTCCCTCATTCACGACAGCTTCCCCTTAAAGGTGCTGTTCAGTTCATCCATTCAAATAGTACTTTGTGAGGGGAAAAACAACAGTAAGAAAAAACGTGGATGATATTGTTGGTAGTTTATAATCCCTCAAAGGTTTTAATCCACCAGAACAATCATCTATTAAAATGATAAAAGGTACTAATGCTATTCCCTATTCACTTTGCTTTCTAAGTTGCCAATTTTGTTCAAAATCGGTGGAGCGTTTCGTAACTGACTTTCATGATGACTGTAATTGACATCAGACCGTAACCTCTCTCTCTCTCTCTCTCTCTCTCTCTCTCTCTCTCTCTCTCTCTCTCCCTCGTTAAGCCCGACGACCGCCTTGCAACTCCGTATGTGACAACCTCTGTCTTAAGATTGCACGACCCTCTGCCTTTACGATTGCCGTAAGAATGAGCATTTGACGTGGCAACTCCTAGTTCATAAATGTAGAAACTGACGTGAATGTTTTGCATTTAATCCCTGTCAAATCCCGTGGTCTAATTTGGGAGGTGTTGACGATTAACTACAGAAATGTCCATTTTGCAGTCACGTTTACAAAGATGAAAATGCTTTTACATAGTTTGGAAGATCAATGGTAAGGTATTCATCATCTACCATATCCTAGGTATAAGTCAAGCCCTCAGAGGGGAGCGTGTGTTCACTCACACGTTCAGGGAATCACTGAGTGCGGAGCAATGCCATTGTTACGTATATATGTGACAGTCGTACTGCCGCCTGCGGGGTATGAGCGCCAGTGCAACGACATCTGGCACTCCGCCAACCACAGTGGGTCGGGTGGGACCCAGGGTCTAATGCAAGCTTCGACGCAGACTGTCATAGTGAGCTGATCAATCATATCACCACGACTTATTCGGGGGATCAGAGCGCAACGATGCTGATCACAGAAAGGGCTGGAGAGAGTCTATATATATTTATATACGGGACTATTGGCTGGTATTCCATGGAGGAAGAAGACAAAATTCTTGCGCTAACGAGCTACTCCGCAGGAGTGCGAGGGAGCTAGCCCTGTGGCTCCGGCGATATCGTACAAGTATATTGTAGGATCGAACGGCGGGAGGAGGTATAGGCGACGGGCTAAGCCTACAGTAGGTGGAGCGATGGTGACGCTGAGGAACGCGGACGAAGACCTGACCAAACAGTTTTCTGCAGCAGCGGCGACAGCAGCAGCAGCAGCAGAAGACTCATCAACAGCAACAGTCAGTACCATACGAAGCAGCAGTCAGCAGCCCTGGTCCAGGTGGAGGAACAGCTGCAGGACAGGGTAAAGCAGCAAGCAGAAGCTGCGTTTGGGGCGACACACGAGTTGCGGATGCAGCTGGATCAACAGGGAAGCAGGTGGTTGGACACAGGTGGAAACAAGACCAGCAGAAGGAGCGACTATCCCAGAAAACTGTAGGACTCGGAGAGCAAGAGAAGCGGATGAACTGACACGAACAGCGGCTGGGTTACGTACAAGGTAAGGTGTTACAGATGCAAGGAATGTCGCAGCGTTTGATGGACCGTCTGCTAGGCGAACAGACCCGGGCTGAAGACAGGTTGGAAGCTGAGGAGGATAGTCTAGACCGACGACAGGATGGGGCACTACGAGGGTTCTATCGAAGGACACCTGGATCCTCGGCACAAGCCACGCCAGAAGCCAGGAGAAGGATCCTGGACGCCCGGAAAATCCGAGAGAGTTCGCCGGGTTCAAGCTCCTGGCGGAGGCGAGCGAGTGTACACCACCAATGTAGTGAGCCACACAGGGAGGAGGAACGGCAGTGTTCCAGACGTTATCACACCTCGATAGATCGAGGTCTACCCAACCAAGTTAAGAACAAGGGTTAGGAGCAGAGAGAGAGAGAGAGAGAGAGAGAGAGAGAGAGAGAGAGAGAGAGAGAGAGAGAGAGAAAGAGAGAGACGAGGCTCTGCACTTCTGGAAGTGATGGAACCTTGGGGCGAACTTGACCCAGCAAGAGGGAGCCGGAACTGGTACAGTTCTACCGACGCCCAGCAAAGCGTGGCTCACGCCGCCGCGCAGTTTGAAGCAGGCCAGATCAGCCAGCCTTGACCAAGAGCGCTGGAGCATTATAAACCCATCGCGCAATCCAGCTCGGATGAGACAACCGCTCGGGTAAGACAGGTTCCAGGGCGAGGAAGGAGATGACGGACGAGAAGCAAGAAGGGGGCAGCTTTCTTCCAGGTCAGGAGACAAGAAGCAGTAATGCGAGTTCAAGGTGCGCGCTGGCACCGCGGCAAAAGGGAGACATCACTGTGAGCGTGACTGCAAGGCCGCCAAAGGTAAGGTGTCTATTCAACGAGGCGAGGGGCGACCTTGGTGGTGCAGGACTGCAGGACGTGGGACCGTTATGAATCTGCAACTAGACAGGCCACGTGGATAGATGGGTGGCGGCAGGTGACCAAGGACTCGAATGAGGCGGGAAACTAAAGAGAGGGAGGGAGGGAGGGCTGGCCACGCGTGGCACCGACTGGCTGCACAAACACACACACACAAGATTCCCAAACGCCCTGAAACACAGTTATGGTCTGCGACATCTTACGTGTATTGTACAGCTTGCCAGTGCCGCAGGTAGCAGAGATGATTCCCATGTGGAAAAATCCTTTCGATAACTTTCAGAGGACCTGCTCCGAGGCAGACACCAGGAGGATGGAAGCGGAAGATCTGTTGATCGTAAGCCAACACCTGAAGAAGAGTTCAACGAAGACCTTCGGGAGAGAAGGTATTGGACACCAGTCCTGGTATCGAGTTATTGGGCTTATTGGAACGTTTGTCGACTGGAGAGGAGGAGACTTTGCTCCGCCGGTGAGGGGGGACAGATGACAGCGTCACGAAAGACTGACAGACGCTTGCGCCGAAGATGATGCGGTCATCCTATGGGTGGAGAGGAAGCATGAGTACTTCGAGGTGTAGTGTCGGTAATGTGATTTCGCTCTATATACGAAGAGGATACCTCACTCTCAGCGCCACAGGGCCACCAATAGTACTTCACCAAGTGGCCGAAATCCTCTATCATTCCGGACCAGGAGGTCAATACAGTAGCAAGGGTACTGATAGACTAGTCTTTCACGCGTTAGGTACACCGAAGAAAGTAAGTCCTTTCTGGGCTTTCGAAGTTCGAGTGGGTAGTCTTCTAGAGTGCTGTTCACTCGTGGGGTATGGCAGATAAGCTACGTCGACGATTTCGAGGTCCAGTCCCGACATCATGGATAACTTCAAATGGACTATGAGGTAAAGGTCTGGCTTAATTACGTAGTTCCGTACCGAGGGACGGCACGTTGACTGGATCTGAAGCCATCAGCTTGGCCGATGTTTATAACGAACTGCGGGGCATCAGTTCAGGGGGGAGGAGGAACGCAACAGAATCCAGGATGATGACGGACACCTAGATACCTTGACCACGTGACCTTCTGACGAAGGGGCGCCGGAGATGGACCATGATACGTGAAGGAGAGGCTGGCGAGGATACCTCACCAGTTACATAATATGATGGTAACTTGCTAGTTGTTTGTTCGTATGGGTGAACATCGGCATCATCAGGGAAAGTGTGTGGTGAGAACGTGTATTGTTATCATAACCATCTTGAACAACTGTTGGTGGTTATGACTTTAATAACCCTTAATAACCCCTGGCGGTCGATTGGCCTCAAGTCCAAAATAACCAACCAGCCAGGAACATCAGTCAGTAGCAAAAGCTGGATCGAGCCCACTAGTTTCGAACTGTCCGACTGACTGTGTTGTGGGCATGGCTTCGCTCAGTCATTTCCCTCCTGAGGGAGAGGTGTCCTTCACCAGTGCTAAATGTAAGAAGAATCTGTGTCATTTCAGTGCGAAACTGTTAACGCACATTCATATTAAGAACAAACCTTGAGACTAGATGCTAAATACATCAATATTCTGATAAGGATGTTTGATATAAGCCTGGAACTGAATCATATTTTTCCAGGTTCCTTTTTAGACCACTAGTGACCAATACCCTCCACTGACGTGACTAGAGGATCACTATGCAGGAACTGTGACGAATAATTTCAATAAAACTTTCAGGATATTCGACCATCAGTTGCTCCAACTTACCACCAAAGAACTTCACGAGTTTACTTTGTTTTCTTACGTTAGCTGAGACGACACGGGCAGCTGAGGCCCTTATCAAGGCCGTCCCATTAACGCTCTCTCTCTCTCTCTCTCTCTCTCTCTCTCTCTCTCTCTCTCTCTCGACCATCCCCAAGGGATTGATAAACAGCTGGGTTGAATGTG
>JAUTXX010533078.1:0-10934 GCA_032273605.1 Panulirus laevicauda | reverse complement strand
TTTCATTACTTACTCGATCAAACTGCCTCACACCACATATTGTCCTCAAACATTTTGTTTCCAATACGCCCACCCTCCTCTGCAGTCTTATCAATAGCCCAATCTTGGTATCCATATATAGTAATGTTGGGGATACTACACCTTCAAACATACACATGTTTGCCTTCCCAGATAATATCTCTCTTCCCACACATTCTATATGTTCCTAGAACCTTCATTCCCCTCACCCATCCTGTGATACACTTTGCTACTGTGGTTCCAATTACTGCTATGTCCACTCCCAAGTATCTAAAACACTTCACTTCCTCAACAATCTAGTCCCTCATCTGTACTAAATCTAATAACCTTACTTTCATTCATACTAACTCTTTACTCCTTTTCACATACCCTTCCAAACTCAGTCAGCAACTTCAGCAATTTCAAACTTAAATCTGCCATCAGTGCTGTATCATCAGCAAACAACAACCAACTCATATCCCAAGTCCTCTCATCCCCCACAGATTTCATACTCGCCCCTCTCTCCAAGTTTCTTGCATTTACTTCCCTCACTAAACAATCCATAAACAAACTGAAAACCCATGTTGACATCACCCAACTCTGCCACAGTCCAACCTTCACTTGGAACCATTCACTCTTTTCTCTTCATACTTGCTTTTAGCTGCTTCCCTCCCACACCATTCTACATTCTACAAGACATCTCTATCAACCATATCATATGCTTTCTCCACATCCATTAATGCCATATACAAATTCATCAGTTTCTCTAAGTATTTCTCACACACATTATTCAAAGCAATCATCAGATCCAAACATCCTTTACCACTTCTGAACCACACTGCTCCTCCCCATTCTGATGCTCTGTACATGCCTTTATTCTCTCAATCACTACCCTTTCATAATACTTACCAGGTACACTAATGAAACTTATACCTCTGTAGTTTGAACAATCACCTTTATACAATGGCACTATACCTGTATTCTGCCAATCCTCAGGCATCTCACCATGACCCATAAATAAACTGAGAATCCTAACTAACCAAGCAACATGAATACTATCCATTCTAGCCACCTTGCCACATTTCATCTTACATAAGGCTTTCATCACCTCTTCTCTCTTCAACAACTCTCCATGGCTCCCTCACTTTGCATTCCATCCCACCCTAAACACCCTACATCTACCACCCTATCATCAAACACATTCAACAGTTTTTCAAAATAATCGCTAATTCTCCTCCTCACTTCACTAACTGTTACCACTACCCCTTTTGCCCCCTTCACCAATTTTCCTCTTGCTTTTCATCCATCATTAACCTCCTTCCAATACATTTTATTTTCCCTGAAGTTAACTAATACTTGTTCATCTCAACTTTCATTTGCCCATTTAAAACCTCTGCACCTTCCTCTAGATCTCTAGCCGCTTTCTCTTATACATCCCCTAATCATTTGCACTTCTTCCCTGTAAACACTAACCAAATGCCTCCCTTTTCCCTGTCAAAAGCATTTTCACTTCGTCCCACCACTAACGTGCCTTACTAATCTGCCCACTTTTCATCTTTTGCATGCCAAATGCATCTCTCGCATGTGCCAGCATTGCCTCACTAAGTACTTCCCATTCCTCACCTTGCCTCCTTTACTCTCACCTTTTGCCATTCTACACTCAATCTCTACCGGTATTTCTTCATACAAGTCTCTTCTCCAAGCTCACTTACTTTCACCACTCTCTTCTCACTGATACTGTTTCCTCTTTTCCTAAAACCTCTAAAAATCTTCAACCTTGCCTCCACAAGCTTGTGAGCAAACATATCACTGGTTGCCCCTCTCAGCATATTTACTGCCAAAAGACTTTCTTCTACATGCATATTAACTAAAATATAATCCAATAATGCCTGCTGATCATATCACCTACTCACACATACATATATCTCCCCTTTTTAAACCAGATCTTCCCAATCACCACTCCTTTTTCAGCACACTTCCTCACATGCTGTTCACCATTCCCATTCATAACACTAAATACCTCATGCCTGCCAACTACACCTGAAACTGCCACATAACTCACCTTCTCATTCACATCACCGAACAAAATAATCCACTCTCCTGCATAAAAACTGCTGACATGCTCACTAAGCTGCTCCCAAAACATTTGTCTCTCACGGCCAGGTGCATAAATGCTAATAATCGCTCATTTCTTGCCATCTACTTTCATTTTTACCCATATCAGTCAAGAATTCACTTCTTTACACTATCACACACTCCCACAACCACTGCTTGAGGAGCAGTGGTACTCCTTCCTTAGCTCTACTCCTCTAACCAACCTCTGACTTTACTCTTAAGGCATTTCCAAACCATTCTTCCCTTCTACCCTTGAGCTTTGTTTCACTTCGAGCCAGATCATACAGGTTTCTTTCCTCAAATTTGTTACCAATCTCTCCTCTCTACTCATCTTGGTTACACCTATACTCAGTTAGATATCCCAACCTAAGCCTACGATGAGGATGAGCACTCCCTACTTGGCTTCTGTCCCATCTCTTCCTCTTCTCCCATCCCCTTTAGTCGACTTCTTCAACATGCAGGGAATGCGGAGGTAAAATTCTTTTTCCCCTACCCCCAGGGATATGTTGTACACGTACAATTATCTAAGCCAGTATCATTCACAACTCACAGTTATCATTATATTATCTATATGATATGATGAGATGACAACTGATAGTTTGATTCAATCAGCTTCAATACATTCAAGAACAAAAATTCACATAAATCTACGAACAAGTGAAAAGATCACCATCTATCATAAATGACTGATAATGGATAGTACTTGTGTCTTATAAAAACTAATACAAGCACTAAACATATTCATTTATATAATTCACAATTTTTATCAAATATCCATCAATAATGGAGGGCAGTTCAATCACTGACACATGTTGGCAACTCACTACTTGACACATAGGCAGTTCATTCATTGACAACTGTCAGATGCTCCCTCCCTGACATCTCTATGGCTCATTCACTGCAATGCTTTCTAATCACTCCCTAAATCGTTGGCAGCTCACTTCCTGACAATTAGGCAGCTCAATCCCTGACTCATCAGTTAACCATTCAGTGATACATGTTGGCATCTCATTCACTGACTCAAGATAGTGGACCACTTTCAGACAAGTCTTCGACCCCTACTGTCTCATTTGTGACTTCATTTCAGCCACTAAATGAAGTTAGATGGGGTACTACAAGGTTCTGTAGATATATCATGTGTATTACCTTCTAGGTTCTGATATTGTACATGTGTATTATCTACAAGGTTCTACTGATATATTACATGTGTATTACCTACTTTAACATTAACCCAAATCTTCCCTAAATTCTATAACCTTTGCTATGATCATCCAAATCATTACCAATACATGTAATATGATGCTCTACATATCAAAGTATTCTCTACACAAGCAGTGCAACACAAAACCACAAAACTTTCAAAGATAACAGCAATGCGGTGCTAAAATGTTGAATAATAATACACATCCAATAAGGATTGTCAATACACGAACTGCACTGGCAGAAAATGCAGTTTGTGCTCCGAAAGAGCCGCCTTGACAAGTTCAGGGGAAATCAGTCTTAAGGTACCTTTGAACCAAGATTATAGTGCTCAGAGTCTAACCTTAGCGCTGCATTCTAGAGATAAAGGCATCGGCCGGGTTCCATTCCAATTATGTAGCCATGTTAGACCATGTTGGAGGGAACATATTGTAACCTGGCTGTCCAGAACATGTCAATATACTTCTTTCAATCGGTTGCAGCTGTAAGATACACTTTAAAATAGCATAACAAACACTTACTCTTATTTACTACTTTGATGACCTTGGTGTAGTTAGCATTTTCAATAAACTTCTTAAGTTCACCGTAATATCCCAGCAATCTACTCTCCTTAGCCTCCGCCATGGTGGAGTTATTACCAGTCTGGCCTCCACATTTCCTCAATTCCCATTTGGTTCGATATAAATATTGTTCAAATTTTACATATCTAAATATAACCTAATCAAAGTCTACTGTAAATCAATTGGCATAAATTTATTATAAAACAAATCAATTGAACATAAGATGAGAACAATCCACTCACGAAATTAACTGGTTATAATCCAGCAGAAAGAACCATTAATATGGTAATGACGTTCGCAGGTGCTCGTGCCACATCCAAATAAAGATCTTTAATGATAAAAGTTTATCTGCCTAAATAGTCTTTAATTAGAAGTGACGATATCAAATAATTGTTTCATTGAAGTTCAGAATTATGGTTATTTCATGCAAGATGAAGTCTTCAATGAATCATGCATAAAAACCGTGTAAGTGATCTTAAACTTAACCCTCTTGCCCTTCGCCTTGGTGTTCACCATACTTCTGTCCTTATGCTTTGATTTCTGCTCCGCGAACTCATTATTTGTGTCCCCATACTACCATGTAGACCATGTAATCACGTTACATGACTGTGGCTGCTTTGATGTCATTCATTTCCAGCATGCTAAACTTTGGAATTGTACTTTTCATGTATTCCTTTACAAGTATGACCTACCCCCTTTTTACACGGTCATTTTTTTCCATGTCTCCCACATTCCTTAAATTATTCTCAAACTCTCTAGTTTTCTAGCGACTTATCCCCTACGTTAGTTAAAGTCTGGCCTGGGGTCTGGAAGAGGACTTTCATCCGACAGTTATTGAAAAAGTTTAATGCATTAAAAATTCTTATAATCCATTTTATTGATTATTTCACTATATTTTACAATGTATAAAGCATTTGCACATTTCATCCTGTCTCATCTATTGCCTTTTAAATGTCACTTTGAAATTCATGCCAAATTCACAATATTACATTCACAAATAACCTTAGAATTCCCGAGAGTGCAGCTGATTTTTTTTAATGTCCTGTTTCATGGAAAAACAATGAAAATTTTAAATTTTAGAATATTTGTAAAAGCTGATATTCACACTGTAGTGAAGTCAGTTCGTGCACATATCCACACAACAAACTATAGAAATATTCCGATTGAAACTGACGTGCACAGCACATGGTACTTGGACGTTAAACCACCGTGACAAGTCGCAGGATCTGCTACTCTCGTTTGCTTCTATTTTCCTGACCTCTTGGTAACCACTTTCACAAACCCTTCAACAAATATCTACCAGTGTCTTTCACTTCCACAAACCTTCCCTTGAGTCAACACTCACAAGAACTCTCCAATAAACCCCTTCCAGTGTCTTCATCTTCCACAACCTGTCCCTTCAGTCACTCTTTAAGAACCCTCTAACAAATGTCCAAGTCTTCAACTCATACAACCTGGCCCTTCAGTCAACACTTCTGTAAATGAGAAGTACAGAGAAGGATGGATGTGTTAGAAATATACAGCTAAGGACAAAATATGGGTTAGGGAAGGTTGATCTAGTAAAATGGTAAAGGACAGAGATACGTGGTAAAAATGAGAACATGGTTGAGGAAACTGAAGAAGGTATGGTTGGTGAGGGAACTGAAAAAGTGTGCAGAAATGGTTTAGACATATGGAGAGGATGAGTGGAGAGGACAAGATAGGGAGATCAAACTGGAGATGGAAGGATGTAATAAAAATGCTGCTGAAGCTAATAGGTTTATCGTTCTGAATAATTTTACTGGGTATTATTAGTTTCGAACATCAAGCGAATTTTGTTACGTTAGATTTGCCTTATCTTTCTGTAACCATACGTCGATACATTCAGTTGCTTTGGATATTTTGCTTTATATATCCTCATATTACAATATTTATCAAAGAAATGTTTATTTCCCAGTAGGCAACAATGAGAGAGTTCTCAGTAGTGTGATGTTTAGTTATATGATCTGAAATGAATTATGGTACTCGGTCATTTTTTCATCTAAAATCATATCATTTCCTTAAAAAAAAAAGATGAAAACGATTAGTGGGCTGGAGAGCACTAAGAGAGGGAATGGACCAATCCCATGCCAACGCCAGTCTGTGTTTATATCTGGTGCAGGAAATGTTATTGTAATGGTGTGTAGGCAAGAGTGTCGTAGCTAGGTAGGTAGGTAGGTAGGTGGTGGACACATTCAGGTGTTCTTGTAGGTTTTACAATCTCTCCCTCACCAGTTACTGGCTACTAGTGTTTGTAGCAGAAGATTATCATGGTATATTATATCCTGGACGTATTACTAGTAATGTGACTTGTTTTTATCTTTTTCTGTGGGGACTCAAATAATTTGCAGTTAAAAAATACATAGTGGTGCCATGTATTACGGAATTTCTAGGGAGATATCTAATACAGAATTTTGTAACATTTAGGTTAAAGTCTAGGTAAAGTTCTGGCACTGGGGCACCAAAGAAGTAACTTATGAATCTGGAAGAGATTGGATGTTGATACTCACAGATCCTCTTGTGACTGTAGGCCTTCTGTTGAGTCCTCCTCTGTCGGCTCCTACTCTAAACTCTTTTGTGAACATCTTAATAATAATGGTTACTATTTGTGTGTTATGTGAAGAGAGTTTTCATCTACCATGCTTGTACTCCTAAGTATACACACACACACACACACACACACACATGGACCTCTATGGTGTAGAGGTTAGCTTTATTAACCGTCATGCATACATGGCATGGGCCACCCAGAAACAGACCTGCATAGGTTTGAATCCTGGTTGTGGCAGCCGGTCATCAGTCTACCCAGCTGTTCATCTTCCTTTAAGGGCTGGTTGATAAATTGGGTACATGGCATAAGAAAGTGTGAGTTCATATTTGTGTGTGTGTGTGTGTACATACATACAAAGGAGTAAAAGACTTAGTACATATATACAAGGTTAAGGCAAGGGGGAAGATCAAGTTTAAAACTCTCTCTCCATAACACACAAATAGTAATCACACCCTAGCCTATGCCATTCTCTTTACCAGCCTATGGGTGGGGATGAGCTGCTAGTTGGACTGTGGACTGGCTTCAGTGACTAGGATTCAAACCTCTGTGGATTTGATCCCAGGCAGCTAATGCACCCATGACAGTTAGAAATGCTAACTGTTATACCATAGAGGTGGGGAGGGCTATGATCTTAGAAAATATGAGGTAGAGATAGGGCACTCTTCCAGAAGTAAACAGAACCCATGAGAACCCAACATTCCCTCGCAACCTAAATTTACCATATTTTTGGTTACTTAGATGCAAGATATATTGTTTTCATAACTTAGGCTGTTACTGGGTCTGTGTGGTTCTAGATCATGCTGTTGTTGGAATAATATGGTCCCATACCAGATTGTTGCTAAGTCAGTGTGTTCCCAGATAAGGCTGTTATTGGTTCAGCATGGTTTTAGATCAGGCTGTTGTTGGATCATTGTGCTTTCAGATCAGGCTGTTGTTTGGTGAGTGTGGTTCTAGATCAGGCTGCTGTTGAGTCAGTATAGTTCTAGATAAGGATATTGTTTGGTCAGTTTGGTTCTATATCAGGCTGTTGTTGGATTAGTTTGGTCCTAGATCAGGCTTTTCGTAGAGTCTGTGTGGTTCCAGTTCAAGATGTTTTTGCAGGGGCATATGAGTGGATGGAGGCAGTGGCCCTTTCTCATTGAGGTATATGATAGAAAGTAATCTTATTCAGGAATAATGATGATTGACATATTTCTATAATCATTCTAACCTTTTTATTCCCTTGAAAGGAAAAATTGATGAATCTATGTATTGTTGCATCAATGTGGCCTTAAAGGAAGCTGTTATTGGGTGTGCATGCTCTCAGAGCAGCTGATGTTGAGTCAATGTGATCCCAGATTAGGTTCTTGCCAGGTCAGTATGGTCCCAGACCAGGCTGTTCTTGGTTCAGTATGGTCTTGTAGCAGGCTGCTGTTGGGTCACTTGCTCCATAGCATGCTGCTGTTGGGTCATTTTGGTCCCAGATCAACCTATTTTTGGGTCACTGTTGTTTTAGATCAGGCTTTTGTCAGGTCACTGTAGCCTCAGGCCCAATGACAGGCTTTTGTAGGGTCATTATTGTCCCAGATCAGTCTTTGGGTAAGTGTGGTCACCGAACAAGTTGTTTCTGGGTCAGTGTTGTCCCAAAACATGTTGTTATTGGGTCAGTATAGTCCTATATCAGGATGTTCCTGGGTCAGTTTGGTTCCAGGTCAGTGTGGTCCTAGATCAAGTACTTGGAATAGCAGTATCCCAGATCAGGCCATTGGTTGGTCAATGGGGTCCCAGATCAGGCAGTTGTCAGGTCAGTATGGTCTCGGATAAGGCTGTTGGATCTGTGTGATCTAAGAGTAGGCTGTTGGATCAGTGTAGTCACAGATCAGAGTTCTGGGCTAGAGTAGTCCTGGATCAGACATTTAGGTCAGAAAAGAGTCCCACAACCTTTGTAGGTAAAGGAAGTGTGTTGAAGTTGAATGTTTTAGATTGTGAAGAAAATTGTATAGAAATAATGAAGATATGAAATGTAGTGTTTTCAGTGAGGCACAAACCATGAAAAAATTGTCTGTTTCTTGAAATTACACTTCATAGCATTTGCTAAGCAGCCATTGTGGATGCCAAGGATGTGGAATCAAGATCAAGACATGTTATTCAAGGAGAACATTGTGAATAACACCTTTAGGTACTACTTATGATTATTATTATAGATTGAATCCTAATGATGTATACTTTTTCAGAACTGATTTGAATTGATTGACCAGTCATCATGGGAAAAGCTGCTACAATTTTATTTGTTTTCATCGGATGCTGTAGTAACGTTGTTTTTCTTGAGCTTCTTGTCAAGTAAGTTGCTTATGCTTAAAATCTCACTATATGTTTTTGTATTTTTTGTAAGTGAAGTTTTATTTTGCAATAATTGTTGACAAACAGTGTTACGATGTGATTTGTAATGATTGAAGCATGGGTGTGATGTTTCAGAAGTATGAAATCAGCACAGGTACCGTTTATAATTTAACTCGGGAAATTCAGATAACGTGAGGCTTAATGGTTCATAACAAGGGTATCTGTTGTGGTCACCTGAAAATAGTGTTACAGACAGGATAGCAAAGCAGATGTCACCTCCACACTCCCATCTCTTTGAGGCTGGCGGGAAAAAATATAAAGAAAATATACCATGCGGTATTAGGGGTTGGTGTGAAATGTATTGCCAAGGAAATTTCTACAAAAAAGTGTGAAATGGAAAGTGTTTCTTACTAGTTTAACAACATTTGGTCTGTAGCTGGATTTTGAAAAAGAAAGATCTGATTAGTGGGGAACTGGATTCATTCCTGAAGTAGTTATCCACCTTGATATGAAGGTATTTATAATCTTTATATTTACTTCATTGGGAGGTAGTTTATTCCAATGCTCAACCCACTCTGTTTGAAAAAACTTTTGCCCTCATTACTGTTGCATTTCTTTCCTTTTATCTTCATTATCTTATTTTTGGTCATTGAATCTTTTACAGTGAAAAAAGTTTAATATAGCATTGTTGAAATTGTTTGGTATTTTGAAAACTATCAGATCTCAGTTTGTATTCTCTTAGAGAGAATAATATCAGGTCTTTAAGTTTTGTTGCTTTTCTTTGAATTTTTTCTTTTTTTCACATTTTAATAGGTTTGGTGACCAGAATTGAACTATATATTCCAAATGAGGCCTCATCTAGGACTCTACCTAGGTTGAACATCCGGAGCCTTATTTTGCTCAATGTGAAGGGGTAGTAAAAAGGTCAACACTGTACATGCCAAAATTGAAAGCAAATTACCTATCCCATGTATAGGGATAGAGAGAATTGGAATGATGTGATATATAGGGATGATATACTGTTAGTGGACTTGACCAGGGCATGTGAAGCAGCCAGGGCAAATCACGGAAAGGTCTGTGGGACCTGGTTATGGATAGGGAGCTGTGGTTTCAGAGTATAACACGCGACAGCCAGAGAATGGGTGCGAGTGACTGTGGTGTTTTTTCATGTGTTCCTGGAGTCACCTTACTAATCAAGAAATGGCAATCGAATATGAAAGAGAGAAAAAAAGTCCATCTCTTTCCCTAAGTATTTCTCACATACATTGTTGAAAGCAAACAACTAATCTATAACCCCTGATCACTTATAAAGCCGAACTGCTCTTCTTCAGTCAGCTGCTCTATGCACAACAATGCCCTTTCAATCATCACTTTTCCATACACCTTACCAAATATGAATGACAAACTTAATCTTCTAGAATTTGACTATTTTTGTTCCACTGCCTCTAAAAGTGGGCACTATTAATGTACTGTAAACCCCATGCATCTCAACTTGTGTCAAACACAGGTCAAACTGCCTAATTCATCAAGGAACAACAATCTCACTCCCTTCTTGAAGAACTCACATGCAACTGAATGAATCAACAACACCATCAAACCATTCCTCAAATGCAATATCAATCACTCTCAATGCCCCCTTTTTTTTTTTCAGAGGAGGTTCCAGTCACAGACTAAAGTCCACATCAAGGTAGAGCCTTAATTGCGACATGAAAGAAAATAAGAGACAAGGGAAAGTACTTACAAGCATTGGAGGAAGTGAAAATCCTTTTAAAAAGTACTAGGTAATAAGAACTAAGAAAGGCATTAGAAAAGAGAGCTTTCCAAAGCTTCGATGTGTACAGAAAGCAACAGCAATCAAAATGGGTTAACTGATGAGCAAAAAGGAGGGACAGTAGAAGGAATTTACAAATTTGGAACGAAGTGAAAAGCTTCGCTCTAAAAAGTGCCTGCTCATAGTCACTAGGAAAGATATGAGAAGATAGTCTTCCAAAGCTTTGAAGTGTTCAGAAAGAAACGGATATCAAACTGGCTAATAAAAGGAGAAACAGAAGAGAACAGGGTAAGTATTTATGAGTTTTGAAGGAAGTGAAAAGCATCTCTAAAACACTTCACTTCCTCCAGTTTTTCTCCATTCAAACTTACCTCCCAATTAACTTGTCCCTCAACCCTACTGA
>JAUTXX010533067.1:0-10934 GCA_032273605.1 Panulirus laevicauda | reverse complement strand
AATGGGAAGGTCTCTGTGATATGTATAGGGTTAAACAAAATATTGTCGGGATCAAGGTTTCTATAGCATTGTATTTGGTATTTTAGAGTGATTGAAACTTTTTAGTATTATTTTTTCTTCCTAGGTGAATGCCCGTTTGTCCCGCTCCTCTGCCTTGGCCTCTAAGGCTACTGGATATCCTCTTGCTTATGTGGCAGCAAAGCTGGCCTTAGGAAGGGCTCTCCCTGACCTTACTAATTCTGTAACAGCTTCAACAACTGCTTGTTTTGAGCCATCTTTGGACTATTGTGTGGTTAAGGTCCCTCGATGGGACCTTTCAAAATTCAATAGAGTCTCTACAAAGGTAATATAAGTCAGGTGATATAGTTTTTAACTGATTCTGAATGTGAATGTTCTGTTTAGAACAGATATTTTTCTTTTTAAGGATAAAAATCTATCTTAAGGTGCTGCATTACATCTTTTTCAGTGTTAGATTACTCATGACATTGATAAGCAGAATATTATGTAATTATGCTTTGAGGGTTGAATAAAGAGCTTGAAAAGTGTTTGATTTTTATAAAATGTAGTTTACTTCATCTTGGTAATTCTTATGAATAGATTGGAAGTTCAATGAAGAGTGTTGGAGAAGTGATGGGTATTGGGCGAAGCTTCGAGGAAGCTCTGCAGAAGGCTCTGAGGATGGTGGATGAGACTTTAAGTGGACTGGATCCTTATGTCAGTGAAGCTAATGAAGAGGTAAGAGTAATTTTGTCATATGGTAAGTGGAATGGGTATATGAATGAGTTAATGAGGTGCTGCTTATGTATTAGTTAACTTTCAGAAATGTAGTGCATAGTAAAGATGATATTTAGAAATTCCTTTAAATGTCTGCAGGAACTCCAGCAGCCTACAGACAAACGAATATTGGTCCTGGCTGCTGCGCTGAAACAGGGATGGGATGTTGATAAGCTTTATGATTTAACGAGAATAGACAAATGGTTCCTATACAAAATGAAGGTAAGCCCATTCAGCAAAGATATTTCTTTATTCAAGACAGTAAATGTATTGTAATTTTGTACCATGTGTATTTCATGGAACTCCATGATATGAGAGATTGGCAGTGCCACGCCTGTTATGGAGATGATTTCATTAGAGGAGCTGGGCAGAAAAAGCAGGGTATTGTTTGTCATAATATTCTTAGGATGTCACAGTCAAGGCTTGTTGAATTATTTTTGCATTGGAAGGTGGCACCCCCTTTGAATGGTAATCAGTGTAGTAGCTTTTAAATTTTGTCTTATTTCAGCTGAATTTGATGATTCTCAATGATTTCTTGACCAAAAATAATCTTTTATTCACCAGAATATTACATCAATGTATGAACATCTGGAGAAGCTGTCTGATGAAGAACTATCTGAAACTGTTCTTTATCAAGCAAAGAAACTTGGATTCTCTGACAAGCAGATTGGTAAAGCAGTACAATGCACAGACCTTGCAGTCAGAGCACTTAGGGAAAAACATGGTTAGTTTAACATTTTCAGATTTTATTATTCTCTGATGTTATTTTTAACTAAAGAATTTTATAAGAATTAGGTTGGAAGATATTGTGGGTTTGCTTATGATTCCTTATAGCTAGATACATGGTTGATATAAAGCTTACTAGTATTGGCACTTCTGTAGTTCTTTAAAAGATTTAATAAAACTGATAGTTTTCAATTCTAGCCTGTTTTACATGAGATTGATGTTGCTTGATACTGATGAACTTCACCTTAAACCTTGTATATCCTTAGCTCATATTTAGTATACTGACGTGAACTGTCTTCCATATTGCTGCAGTGACTCATGGTTATTTGGTGTGGAATTGTCTTGGGGAAACTATGGGGGTCTTTAGATTCAGGTGTATAAGTTTTTTACCTGTAAATTTGTCATCAAAGAAGATATTATAACAATTGAAGAATGATAATTTTTTCTTTCCTCTTATAATGGAAACCTTTGTCACAGCCTCTGTTCACCCCTGCAAAGATAAACTGTACCAAATTAAGATAGTGAGATTACAGTGAATTGTAGGAAAAAGAAATGTCCCAGTGATTTAGGAGTTATAAATGATTCAGAAGTATTAGACTGTTTCCTACTCTCAGTATCTCCTGAGGGTTGTGCAAGTAGACCTTAACCAGTGTTTCTTTAACCACTAGGAAGAAAGAGATCTTTCTAAGAGTTAGCTTTAGGTTTAAAAAGGATTGTCAGTACCTTGATTTGATTTGGTTTATGTTAATGATTGACCTTGTTGCAGAGTGATTAGCTGTTTTTTCTTTTATATACACAAATGCTTTTCCTGCCTTAGTGATGTGGTGTCAGGAATAAATGAACAGTGATCTCATTTGCACACGTCCACTTTCTAGGGAACCATCCACATCTAAGCCCCACTGACTATTCCATGATTTACCTTGACTACTTCATATGCTATCGCGGGAAATGGCGAATAGTATGAAAGAAAAGACTTCATATGCCTAGATTTAGTTCACTGACATTACATCACCCATTGTATATCACAGCAATGCAGTCCATTCCATCCTGTGCATGCCTCTTACCTTCCTTATTGTTCAGGACCAGATACCCCAAAGCCTTCTTCCCTTCAGCCTTCCATCTCCTTGGTCTCCTCTTCTCACTTCCTCCCTCCACCTATAATCCATTGGTCATCTTTGTCGGTTTTTGTTCACTCTTCTTCTCCTTATACCTGAGCCATTTCAACACTAACTTACTTAACTTTGTAAGCTCTTTCAGTCAGACTATGCCTTACTTTTATGCTGTCATTTCTTTCATGATCAACTTACCTCACACCTCATGTTCTCAAGCATTTTGTTTCTAAGTCCATTTTGTTTCATTCTTTTGCATTTAAGGTTCAAGACTTACATCCATTCAGCCCTGTAAGGATCTACTGTACTTTGAAACAGGCCTGTTCTTGCCTTAATAGACACTAACCTCTCCCTTTACACACTTCTCAGTGCTTGCAGGACTTTAGTCCCTTTTTGTACCCTATAGTTCATTTCAGTCCCCTGTGGTCTCACCAGCTGTTGCATCTACTCTCAGACACCAAAAGCACTTCACTTTCTTCAGGTCCTTATTCAGAATTACTTCCAGACCCTCCCATCTCATACCCTTGCTGCACCTCATGATATAATAATCTGTGCTTTCAATTCAACAGGTATACTACCATCAGTGAAGCAGGTGGACACTGTATCTGCTGAGTGGCCAGCAGCAACCAATTATCTTTACCTCACCTACTGTGGCAAGAATCATGATCTTCCTTTCCCTCCAGGTGCTACAATGGTTCTAGGTATGACTCTTTTGGTGCTTACTAGTGTAGCCTGTCTTATTCAATGTCTTTACTTATTGGAAACTACCCTTGTATTTTTTTGGTGACTTACAGTTCGTGCTGCCTTAGTAATATGTTGATTGAATATTGTGACCTTAAATATAGTAAAATTCTCCAGATAAAGTAATGAGAGGGAAATCAACTTTTAAGAAATCTTTTTGGTCATATCTTGAGAATAGTATTGTATCAATGTCAGGGAAAATATTTTCATGTGCTTGAATTTATTTAAAGGAAGGCTAATAAAAGTTCTTTCCACAATCTAGGATCAGGTGTTTATAGAATTGGATCGTCTGTAGAGTTTGACTGGTGTGCTGTCCAGTGCATTAGAACACTACGTAAATTAGGGCATAGGACCATCATGGTGAATTACAATCCTGAAACTGTGTCAACTGACTATGATATGTGTGATCGACTCTACTTTGATGAAATCTCGTTTGAGGCAAGTGAAGTTATTTCTTAGTGGATTGATTGGAATTGGAATTCTTTTGTTGATGGATCATGTTCATGAGTATGTTTAACCTCACCCTAATTTGACAAAGTGAACAAAGTTTTCTGCAGAGTTCAAGCCTTCACAAATATTTACTCATGTAGAAAGATGTAATGGGGGTACAGAGTCTTTATTTACTTCTCCATTCTCACATAAAAAGTGCCTCTGTTCATGGTCTGTCATTTCCATGGTATACTCTTTTCAAATACTCAGAAGGAAAGAGAAGCACTTGTAGTTGATATATAAGATAAGTGTCTTGTATTTCTAATGGATGACAGTGGTATGTAATGGTAGCAGTTTGGTTCCAATTTTTGTTGTCCCTTATTATATTTTGTTGTCCCTTTGTAATGTGTCAAAAGAGTTGCAAAAACTGAGTTTTCCTTCTTGCTAATTTCTGAATGATTGCTAAGGCAGGGCTGTTGTTCCAGCAGAAAAGTCCGCAGTATTATGAATTGAGTAGTGTTTGACTATTTAAGATCAATTTGATACTTAATCAGCAATCAAATCAACAGCAGCAGGAATGTTCCTGTAGGACTGCCACAGCCATCTGTAGATGTCCAAACAAATGTGAATTAGTTTAGAAAATTTTCAGATTTCTCTTCCAGTAAATATCATGGTAGCTGGGTAGCACGTATACCTCAAGGAATTTGATATTCCTGCCCTTTGCCAGTCTGTAGGGCTAAGGCTAGGGATCCAAGTTCTCTGAAACTGATTCCTACAAATTGTGCTCATGACTGTGGATGTCAATAAATCTCATATGATAAGCAGTGATTAATGATGAAAGTGTTTGATATTTTCAGAAATGATAATTGAAATAGGTGCGTATTAGACTAAGTGAGAAAGATAGAGGAGTACAGTATTTGCACGGGGTGGTTTGTTAGGTGTGATATTAAATCTGCCTGACAGTACACAAAGTTGTGCAATTCTTTGTGAAGAATTAGTGGTTTGAAGTGATAGTTGATTGCAAATATGTAAGCTTTTGGTGAGTAGGTGAATAATTCTCATGTAATAGTTTCAGGAAAACCACAATAATTGCATATGTATTATGCAATTCATGCAAGGATAAGGATGTGGAACGTTAAAGATACTTATGCAAGGAACTTTAAGGAGCAGTTGAGTCAGGGCCATTATAGTTTTTTGTTAGACTGATATTGCAGAATTTCTATAGAAAATTCTCATAATATTGTCATAGAATTTTTTTATTGTGTAGTGTTTTGAATTAATGTTTGTGTACAACTTAGGAAAAAAAGCTTTGTAAGAGTCCCTTGATGCAACTGACTTAAATCATATTTGACAACTTTCCCTCAACATTCACAGAAGTTATTTTTTAGGTTGTTATGGATATCTACAATCTGGAAAACCCACGAGGAGTGATCTTGAGCATGGGAGGACAGCTTCCTAATAATATTGCCTTAGATTTGCACCGTCAGCAAGCTCGCATTCTAGGCACCTCTCCAGAATCTATTGATGGAGCAGAAAACAGATTTAAGTTTTCTCGCATGCTGGATCGCATTGGAATTTCTCAGCCGCAGTAAGTATTACAAATCTATGGAGGTACATATATATTTTATATTTCTATACTTGCTTTGTACAGTAATACTGCCTAGGATTGTGTTTGAACCATTCATTTTTGAGCAGATGAATGTTTCATTACAAGATTTTTTTGATAACTAGCTGTTTATTGTAGGAAAGATAACCCTTCCAAATTTGGAAAGTTAAAAAACTTTGAGATAGGGTTTTTGAGATAGGGTTGGTGGTTAAGGTGGTAGTGTGAGATAGGGTTGGTGGTTAAGGTGGTAGTGTTGAATCTTCATTAATTTATTGTTTTATTTGAAACAGGTGGAAAGAGCTAACAAATTTAAAGTCAGCTCAAGCATTTTGTGAGGAAGTGGGTTTTCCATGCCTTGTGCGGCCATCATATGTACTTTCTGGTGCAGCCATGAATGTGGCTCATTCCCATCAAGATCTGGAGACTTACTTAAACCAGGCTGCTGCTGTTTCAAAGGAACATCCAGTTGTCATCTCTAAATTCATCTTAGAGGCCAAAGTATGTAGTACATAGATATACTACGGTGATCAAGTATGATAAAGAAAATATATTTATTATACCTAATCTCCATTTCCCGCTTCAGGAGGCAGCGCCAGCTAGAGACTGAGTGTGAACGAATGTGGCCTTTGTTGTCTTTTCCTAGTGCTACCTCGCGCGCACGTGGGGGGAGAGGGGGGTGCTGTTTTTCATGTGTGGTGGGGTGGCGACGGGAATGGAAGAAGGCAACAAGTATGAATATGTACATGTGTATATATGTATAGGTCTATGTATGTATATGTATGTATATGTGCATGTCTGGGCATTTATGTATTTACATGTGTATGTGGGTGGGTTGGGCCATTCTTTCATCTGTTTCCTTGCGCTACCTCGCTAACCTGGGAGACAGCGACTGAGTATAATGATGATATATGTATATATACGTAAGGCTCAGTCCTCTGTTCTTAATGCTGGAAATGGCAAATATGTATGAGAGGAAAAAGAAAAATATACTGTATATATCCCTGGGGATGGGGGGGAAAGAATTCTTAATTCTTTCCACATATTCCCTGCGTGTTATAGAAAGCGACTAAAAGGTATGGGAGCGGGGGGGCTGGAAATCCTCCCCTCCAGTTTTTTACTTTTCCAAAAAAAGGAAGAGAGAAGGGTGCCAAGTGAGGATTTTTTCCTCTAAGTCTCAGTCCTCTGCTCTTGATGCCACCTTGCTAATGTGGGAAATGGCCAGTATGTACGAAAAAATATACATAGATTTCATAACTTTGAGTTGCATTCAGACATGAAGACTACATGTTTCTCCATGATTTAGTGGCTATTGTTGCTGACTGGGGTGCATTCATGGGGCATAGATTCAAATTTTAGTCATGATAGTTGGTCCACAGTCAGCCCTACTGTTCTTCCCCAAGGGGCTGGTTAATAAAATAGTTACCTGGCTTAGGCTATATAAAGCATTAATGAGATGGCTTGAGTAGGGCATTTAGTTATCTTTCCTGTCTTACTTAATGAGAAAAGTATTGCCTTTAACACTGATTGTATAGATAGACACTTAATATCCTCCCTTTCTTATTGTTTCTTAACTTGATGTAACTTCAAAAATGATAAATATGTGCTGCTGATGTTTGTCTATGCAAGGTTAGTATGCTAAAAAATGTTACAACGTAAGTCAGACTGTCTGGCTGTCAGGATTAACTTATCGCTATCCACAATTCATCAGATTGCCATGTATCAGTTCAACATGTGTAGAAGCCAAAACATATTTTCAGACAACCTCTTATGGGAACTTTCATGGTTTATAGCCAGCATGGTAGCTAATAATCAGATGCTACCTCTCCATGTTGAAGGCCAAGTTGAGAATGGAAAGCTTCCACAGTATTAGAAAAAGACCTATTTTATGATTGCAATTTGTATTGAAGGTATATAGAATGGTGCCAGGAGGCTTTTTATGGAAAATATTGTGTTACCCACTTTGTATTCCTATTCATGTAGACTGAAAATTAAATAAAGTAAGCCATGACTTACTTTGGTGAAGGCTGTTAATGATTTGGTTAGATTTAATCTTGAATAGTGAATAGCATCTAACTGTATAATGGATCCAATCAGATAGAAGACTGGATTTTGATTTCTATATTGGAAATGATGCTGATTTATCTGTTGGTCAGTTTTCTCATGTTTGGAACCCACCAGCAATTTGGCTTTTGATATGCTGAAGAGCACAAGTTCATGGCCATGGTCTAACTGAAAATGCAGGACAACTGCTTTTTTTGCTATACATAGTATTGCTGTCAGCATCACAAGTTTTTACAATGCAAGAAACAGGTGGATGACTCCAAATTATATAGATTGTTATTTTGCTTTTAAGCAGGTCGATAATTTTTCGGTGAACACTTGCTCATTAAAAGTATGGACTTGAAAACCTATTAACACATAAGAAGTATGGGCTTGATCACTTATTGCTGCTTTTGATAGAGATAAATAGGTAGGGAAGGGAGGTCTGTGTGAATGACTAGAGTATTTTTTACAGGAACAGGAGATTATTGAGATAAACAATGGAGTTTATGAAAAATGGAGACAGTACCTAAGGAAGCGACTGAAGATGGTAGTAGAAGAAATTTGGGTATTGGTACTACAGGATTAAAGATCAAGAGAATGCATGTCCATAAGCATACAGTCTCTCCTTGTCTTATGTAACATTTGACAACTCTTTACTCATGCAGCTCTTCTTCATAACTCTAGATTTTCCTGCAGTGAGCATTATGTGCTAGCCCTTCCTTTTTTGCAAAATGGTAGGAGCAGTAGATAGAAGTAGTAGGTAGGAACATTTAGGCAGGAGTATTAGGTAGAAACATTAGGTAGAAGTAGTAGGTAGAAACATTAGGTAGAAGTAGTAGGTAGGATCATTAGATAGAAGTAGTCATTGGGATAGGTATCAGAGATATAGATAGAGAATGCTTTGTAAGTTTGGATGAGAGGAGCATGTTACAAAGGAGGAGTGTTGAACATCATTAGATGCAAGTAATGGTGGAGCTGGAAATTATGAAAAGAGTGGGGAGAATATATTTGAATGATAGGGTAAAAGCAGTAATTGATCTGCTGTATTATGGTAAAGAACCTAAAAATGTTTATGAGAATATCAGGAATGTCTTCTTAGCATAGTTGGCAAGGTGTTACAGGTTGTTCCTACTCAGCTCACTAAATGTAACAATATTTAGTTTTCAGTTAATTTTGACATGACTCAGGTTGGGTGATTCATTTATAATGAGAATGATTTAACAGTATGATGATAATTTCAAAAGTACCTGTAAGCTGCTCTGATTTCAAGCCAATGTTGAAAGAGGCCTCAGGGTAATTGTTAGTTACTTAACACAGGAGTGAGTAAGCAGGTAAGATGAGCATAACAGGTGTTTGCAGAACTAATATTAGGCTTTGACTAAAGATTCATGTAAGTTTCTTGATTTGACAAAGGATTCATTCTTTGATATGGCATTATGAATATTGATGGAGGGCATATGGATTGGACTTTGAATATCAAATAATTCTTCTTTTTAGGAAATTGATGTGGATGCAGTTGCTGCAGATGGAGAGCTTGTTTGTATGGCAGTTAGTGAACATGTGGAAAATGCTGGTGTTCACTCTGGTGATGCTACGTTAGTCACACCCCCTCAGGACTTGAACTCTGAAACCCTAGCCAAAATCACTTCTATCTGTGCTGCTATTGCAAGAGCTCTCGAAGTCAATGGACCATTCAACATGCAGTTAATTGCAAAGGCAAGTTAAGCGTATACTCATATATTATCAATTTTTTGAATTATTATTGTTGTCAGACATTTGTTTATTGATTTTTTATTGAATGCAAACTTGTTACATTTGTTTACACATAAATCCTATGATTGTTAGATTTTTTTTTTTATAAAATAACTTTTATGATAATAAGTTGATGTCCAAAATACTGAAGTAGCATGAATACTTTGATGTATGATAGATATGTGCATTCTGGTGATAACCAGTCTGACTTCCATTACAGCCCAAAGAAATATGAAGATATTGGAAACTAATGCTGCTTATGTTGGTTGTAGAAATTCAGTTGTAGCCTCACCCTTTTTTCTTTAGATAGTGCATCATTACAGACAGAGTTTAACTGGCAAGGAAATTAAAGACATTTTATACTTAAGAATTAATATGATAAAGGTGTTTTTAAAATAATACAGAAGATATCGGTACATTAGGTTTTTAATTCTAAAAAGTGGTGCAAGTAGGATTGAAATACTTTAGCCTTAAATGGAAAGATGAATAATAGAGTCGCCATGCCATGGTAAATTCTTGCTCCCTAGCAACCATAAACACAAAGCACCTTCACAATGAAATTAAAATTCTCCCAATACAGTTCCACCTCAACATGTTCAGCACTTAGTTGTGTGCAACAGCACTAGACTCCTCCCACTCAAACCACTCTATAGCTAACCACCAGTCCTGAATTAGAAATGAATAGCTTACCCCTCCCTCACGCTACAGTAACCTCCATTCACAGATCTTCCTACCCCAACAGTATAACTTTTAGAAAATAGTTATATACCCTGAGCTAACCCAGCAAGCACCAGAAGACCAACCTCCCAACAGTCTTAAGCTCCAGTGCACCAAACACACTCCCCAGACAAACTTGTCACACATCAGAACATCACCCATTACTACAAACTCCCTCTCATCATATCCCAAAACCCTTCATACCTGCAGTGCATTTGCCTTAAAGAAGACATCAAGGATATTTCAGACTGAATATGTTTGAGCAACATCTGGGGCTCAGATGCAATGGAAGCATTTTGTGTATTTAGGTGGTATGACTGGAGACTTATCTCAGTTGACAAATCAACTTATTGTATAAAGTGCAAACATTAAATGTGATTGTTTTTAAATGTGGAAGTTTACGGTTTTCTTTAACACATTAGAAGCCAGATGAGGATGTTTTGAGTTAGGCTGCAGGGGCTCTGTGTACCTGATCAACACAAGATTATTTGAAAAGGAGTAGTGATGATAGAAGAATTGAAAAGAAATTCATTGAAGACTATATTTTTATTTTGTTATTTGATGATTTGATGATAAAAAAAGTCAATGAAAGTTGAAATCATGAATTTTTTATCACATTTGTATTGTTAAGGAAGGTGGCCTGCTGGAAGTGTGAAAATTAAAAACTGAATGGAATGAGGTTAGACATGAACCTGGAGATATAGGGAAAGATGCTGTAGATAGATGTTAATCTCTACAATTTTCTGGCTGAATATGAATTTTTTGTCTGGAAGGATTTGCAATATTTAAAAAGATGCATGATTAACAGGACTTAATAGTTTTTATTTTTATCTTTTTTAACAGGATAATCATCTCAAGGTAATCGAAACTAACTTGAGAGTATCCAGGTCCTTTCCTTTTGTTAGCAAAACCCTAGACTTTGACTTTGTGGCATGTGCTACCCAAGTGATTGTTGGAGAGAAGGTTACACCCACTCATGTACTTCGAGGCTGTGGACGTGTTGGTGTCAAAGTTCCTCAATTCAGTTTTTCTCGTCT
>JAUTXX010533056.1:0-10934 GCA_032273605.1 Panulirus laevicauda | reverse complement strand
AACCTTCACCCTCTCCCATGCCCTGTGACTCACTTCCACTTCCATCCACTGCTGAATCCACCCCAAGATATCTAAAACACTTAACTTCCTCCAGTTTTTCTCCATTCAAACTTACCTCCCAATCAACTTGTCCCTTAACCCTACTTAACCCAATAACCTTGCTCTTCTTCACATTTACTCTCAACTTTCTTCTTTCACACACTTTACCAAACTCAGTCACCAAGTTCTGCAGTGTCTCACCCGAATCAGCCATCAGCGCTGTATCATCAGCGAACAACTGACTCACTTCCAAAGCCCTCTCATACACAACAGACTGCATACTTGCCTCTCTCTCCAAAACTCTTGCATTCACCTCCCTTATATACCTACATAAAATCAATTACTGCTAGAGATATTACTGAAGATCTAATACTTTTGGTAGGGTAATCTCTACTGTGTCATTAAATCCAATCTACAATTTACTGATATAAAGAAAATGCTAGATTTCTATTTGTGATAATATTTCTTATAATGCTTTTGCTTATCTAAAGCTTTTAAATTCCCTACCTATTGTTCACAATAATCTTAAAAATATTAAAAACACTAAATAAAGCTTTCAACATTCAAATGTCTCAACATTAACAGTATCATATATGTATTTCAAAATCTCCAATTTTTGTAACGCAGGTAGCTTTTTAATATTTCCCATTTCATATAGAAAGATTAACATTTACTAAACTTACTTCCAACTTGCTGTACTGATTAAAGTGTAATCTAGACAAAATACTAGGAAGTGACATAGAGATTATGTCGCATATTCTTGGTGTACTGGTTTCATACTAAACAAGATGCACCCTCAAACCAGGACTAAGCAAGATGCCCTCTCAAACCAGGACTAAGCAAGATGCCTTCTTAAACCATGACTAACCTAGATAAATTCTCAAATCAGGATCTGTGACTTAAAATGAACACTGACTGATAAAGCATCTTTCAATGCAAATCTAATCATAGTTCCAAGGAAGTAGATATACCAATACCATGTTACATGACTGTGGGAAGTGGATACACCAATACCATGTTTCATGACTGCTAAGAAAAGTAGCTAATAAACTTTAGGAGAAAATATGATCAAATCTTTTTAATGCATCAATGTTTGCATACATCCCAAACCATATTTTGTGATTGACATGCAAGGGAAAAAGGCCTTGATTTTGAAGTTCACAGCATGTCCTAAACATGCATTTCTATGATAAGCTTCATGGCTCTAATGTGAATACTTTTTTAAAACATACAAAAACACAAAACATAATATCACAGAGGTATGTAATTAATGTTCAATCATACACCCCAGAACCCTTGTATACGACTCCTGATTCAAGACTGCACTGCCTGCAGGAGCAGGGATGTGATGAACTCCTTCGGGGCAAGAAGTTCCTAAATTCATTGCAGCTCCTTTTCATCCAATGATGATGATGCAGCTTTGTCTAAGCTGACTCTTCATTTGTCATGTAACCACATGCAGCCAGTGTCCAGAAACACCACAAAAATTTTCTAATTTACATAATTGCATGTACACACTTTTTATTTATACCTAATTGCCTTTCCCAATTTAGTGCTTTCATTTGCACTAATCTGAACTCTAATTGTCATGTATAATAAACCAAAACCACATTCTACCATCCACAGGTAAGCTCTACAAACATTGACTGCTTCATATGTCAAGGTTCAGTCTATGACAGCATGTCACCCCTCCATGTACAAACTGATCCAATTAATTCTATCCTATGCATGCCTCTTGCCCTCCTTTGATGTTCAGGCCCAATATCCCAGAGCCTCCTTCACTCCATCCTTCCATCTCCTTCTTGTTCCCCCTTCTCCACTGTCTTTCTTAATTTTTCTCAGGCATTTGACAAAGTATATTACATGACTGTACTAAAAAAAAAGGCAAAACTGTACATATGAATTTGGTATATGGACCAAAGAATTTCTATCAAACTAAAAATTCATGGTATAGCACAGGGTATAATGTTGGATGAAGACAATTCATCAGAATTTCCTCAAAGAACAATATTAGCCTCAGTGTTTTCATAATAATGATATCCAACATACGAAAAGATAAGTAAGAAAGTGTACGAAAAGATAATCAAGAAAGTATAACATGAGGTTTCACAGATGATGCCATGGTAAATAATTTGAAGAACACAGAAAAAATGCAAGAAACCCTAAACATACGATACAAATGAAATTCAGTGAAGAGTAACATGAGCACAAATAAGTCACAGAAAAATATTAGTTGAAACAAACAGTAACACAACATTAAAGAACAACAGGAAAATAATTCTGTGAATAAGACAGAGTTAAAGATTTAGGACTAATCATAAATCAAAATCTAGAAAACTGAGAAAACTTCTACAAAACAACTATCTAGTCACGAAATGAAGCTGTTCAATAACAGCAAACTTCAATACAGTTGTACAATATGGTCACAACAAAAACTGTGTGAATTAACAAGCTAAAAGAAATTCAGAAACTCACAAGCAGAGGTGATGGAATGAAGAATGTAAATCATAACTGGTTTAAAAACTTAAACCCTACACCAAAGAAAGAAGAAAAAGATATGTGATAACCTATAAATAGTAACAAATTAAGGGTATCAAAAACAATATCTTTCTTTCATCTTTCATACCGGTTCATATTTTCTCACATTAGCAGGGTTGCATCAGGAACAGAAAACTAAGCCTTAAAGGAAAAACTCTCACTTGGTTCCTTCCTCTGTTCCTTTTTTTTAAATCAATAATATATGAAGAGAGAATTTCAAGCCTCCACTCCTCCTCTAAGTTGTCCTCTACAAAATGCAAGATTCATAACTATACTCTGTCTCTCAGTATGTAACAGCTGGTAGGCAGCCAATGACCAGGGAGGTATATTACCAGTACTATCCACCTGGATATCAAGAGGGTTAGTGACAGCTGCATAGAGAGCCAGCACTTCAGTGGTTGTCTAGTTGCACTCTATCCCTGATCCAGGTAGCTGTCTTTTCTTTCTACCTCACTCAAACATGGACTACTGTCAATTTGTCCACACACATACAATCTCTCCTTGTCACACATAACAATTGACAGTGCTTAAATCACACTGCTCATTCATCATAATTCTACATTTTCTTGTGGAAAGCACTAAGTGCTAGCCCTGCCTTTTGGCAAAATGGTAGCTGCAATAAACTGAATTAGTAGATAGGAATATTTAGGTAGGAGCATTAGGTAGAAGTAGTCAGTGGGAACATTAGGTAGAAACCTCTACAAACACTGCACTAGACCTGCCCTCTGCTAGTGGCCTGTTAAGGGTGGGGCACAAAAAGCTCAGAAGCAGCAATGGAGTTCCCTAGTTATGAAGACTATTGCCATGGCCATCCTCTTGAGGAAGTTCCAGAATGGAACAGGCAACAGATAGATAGATTCTTTTTCTCCTATTCCCAAGGACTAGATAAAAGAAATATACTGTACCCCATTGAAATTCAATCACAACAAGAAACAGAATAGTTCAGTCTGCAACATTACCTCAGAACATACCAAAAGGAAAATAAAAAAAAATTCATGAGGGTCCAGTAAAAAAGATGAAAAATATACGTGAATCCCTTTCTTTCTATTCCTTTACACATGTTCACTACTTCCCGAGTTAGTGAGGTAGTGCCAGTTACAAACGTAGAAAAGGCCACATTCACTCAGATCCATTTGATATCCTGTCAAGTGAAACATGAAATATGCACGGAACAAGCAAAAAAACATTCAAAATAAGCCTGAGAATGAACAATATCCCAATATGCATAACAAACTCTACTTTTTCCACAACACTGCTTCCACTGGTGGCAAGGGCAAATGAGTATTTTTTAACACAGTATTTTGTTTTTCAGGGGATGGAAGAAAGAATACTACTCCACATTTCATGCAAGTCATATAACGCAACTAAGAGGGGCGGGGGTGGAAGGATGGAAATCCTTCCCTCTTATATTGTTTCTTTTGAAATGTTGAGACAGGAAGAAGCTAAGAAAGGATTTTTCCATGAAGGGTCAGTTGCTTGTTTATGATGCTGCATTGCACAAGCAGGAAACAGTGAACAAGCACAAAAAGTTACATGTACTTCCTGGTTTATGTGTCCCTGCATGAATGTTCTACAATAATCTGAGAACTGTAATATACTGAATATTCTAGTTATTGACACCTTTCACTACTGCAATAATAAATTCAATATTTTTACATAAGTATGGCATGCCAACTTTACCAGCATTGGCCAGCAACATTATAAATACCTGTGAGCTCTCCACTACTACAGAAAGCTAAGATAAATGCTAAAACCTAGAAAAGGTAATTGTCTTTAAAACATTTTCTTTACTCTAATACCAAAAGATCATATAACAAGCTCCTTGGGCTGGCTTACCTGAAAGATAGGTTTTCCTTGTCCTTTTCCTGAACCTCTTTATTAGATATGGTAGGCATGGTATTGGTGGTGGTAGTACTAGATGATTCACTGCCTATAGTGGACACTCCAATCGAGCTGGACATCTCCAAGTTGATGGCTGTGATGGGACCCGGCGAAGTGACTGGAGTGTCATTGGCAGTGACAGAAAGGGAGGGAGCGGAGGCGACACTGCCCACAGAATTATCTACAGAATAATTCGTAGGTTCCTCCTGTTCACCAGAGGTCATTTTTATAGGTCTGCTGTTATTAGAGGGCTGTTGAGTCCGTGACGCCGCCACTGAACCTCTCGTCGTCACACCTGTGGAGTTCATTCCCAGAACCTCCACCACTGGCTGAGTGTTGGGTTTTCGCGGTCGTCTTATTCGCCGTTTCACTAGCATCTTATAATTTTCTTTCTTTTTGGTACTATAATAGTATTGAATACAGTCACTCACTGATTTTCTTTCTAAATAACTTGCTATCACAACAAAGTTCTTCGGATGCTGTAAATATTTTTCGCGAAATATTTCTTTTTCTTGTTCGGTCCAGATATTAATATTTTTGTGATCCTTATATTCATTAATTGCTTCATCTATTAGTCCGTTTCGGTTAACGTAGCGAAATCTTCTCTTTTTCTCGTCCAGGAGGATGGGTGGAATTACAGCATAGGCTCGCATTTTCTTATCTTCATTCTGTGAAGGAAATGTAATATTAGCCTTTTTGTTTTCAATAACTTCATATGAATGAAAGTGGGAAGCTCTGTATTACATGCACTTATGACCAAAAGACTTGCTTCCCAATGGTACTCATTTATGAACTAGACTAAAAAATGTGCATGTCTTGTACGCAGTTTGGACAGAAAAGAATCTGAAAAGAAACTAGTAAAAAATAAATCACACACATGGATAACATGGCAATAAATTCTACAAAGTACGAGAAGCAGCAAGACCATGTGTCTGGTGTATTCCTTAATTTTAAGGTGGTGTGCTAAAATAACAGATGGGGAATTTTGTTCTGTTTACTAATCAACCCACACAATAGAGAAGTATGTTTGCTATGTATCAAACTGATTTTACCCAGTGGACTTGTACCTAACCAGAATAAAAGCCTTACTGTACTAGGAAGTCTGGTGTGACAGGTGATGGAGTCTTTCTGAAAACTCATCATTTTAAGTCACCTTTACTAAACAAGCAGCTTAATTCATTTAAAAGGGTAATATCACTGACCTCATACTTGATTAAAGAAAGTATCTAATTACTTAAAAATTCATCATATAAAACTTAAACAAGGAAGAAGGATCTTTCAATTGATAATAAAGCATGCATAAAGACGCACTCACAATTTTCAAAGAAAGCCTACAAACACTAAAAATACTTAAAACTGACTTTTGCATTATAGTACTGTTTCATTATAACTTGAATAAATCTTCCACCCACTTCATAACAGAGTTTCATACTATCAATGGAGCATATCAAAAACTGATTATAAAATTTCACAAACTGTTATCTGACAAATCAAGAGGAAATAATGTGAATTAGACTTTTGCAAATATTTCATAATCTGATCAAGAAAAACATGTTTCTTTCTTAAACAGATTACTTACATACATTCTAAAATCACCTTTAAGTAAAGCTGATTCATCGTTATCCTGTTCTAATTATTCAAATCATGTCCTTTTACAGAACTACGTGGTGGTAAATATCAGACAGTCTTCCAAATACTAACCCAACATCTGGAAATGCATCTTGTCAATCAGCATATGAAAAAAGTTCTCCTTTGAGTTTATCTAATTTACATGTATAAAACTAACATTTCTTGCAGGAAAACTCTTTGAAAATCTCATTTCTCAGAATAACGATTAAATATTTTTCATGCTTGTTTGCTATTTCCCACATTAGAGAGGTAGTGTCAGGAACACACGAAGAAAGGGCCTCATTCATCACAACCATTAACAAGTTGCCATATATAATGCATCAAAACACATCCCACCTATCCACAATCAGGCCCCAAAGACCTTTCTGTGGTTACTCCCAGCTATTTCATAAGCCCTGGTTCAGTCCACTAACACTACTACATCCCCTGTATATCACATTACTCAATTTCACTATATCCTAAGCACATCTTTCACCCTCCTGAATGTTCAGGCCCCAAATATTTCATCATATCCTTCCATTTCTATCAGTTTCCCCCTTTACTTGTCCTCATCTCTTTTAACACATGTATTCTTTGTCAACCTTTCCTCACTCATTCTCCCCGTGTCCAAACCAGTGTCAGCACACCCTCTTAAGCTATCTCAACCACACTCTTCTAATAAAGATACCTCTCTCTTATCCTCCACACACCACATATTGTCCTCAAAAATCTTACTTCAAAAACATTCACCCTCTTCCATACATTCTCATCTATAGTCCAAGCCTTGCATCCATGACACCATCAACACTACTATACCTTGAGACATACTAATTTTCACAGTCCCACAATGCGATCTTCCTTTCAACATATGCTTTACTACTCCAAGAACCTTTGTCCACTTACTTACCTGACTCAGCTTAACTTGCATGCTTCCATTTGCTGCCAAGTCCACTCTCAGGTATCTAAAATACTTCACTTCTTTCAAGCTTTCTCCATTCATACTCACAACCTATCTAACTAATCTCTTGTACTGCTAAACCTAATAACTTTGCTTTTATTCATATCTACTCTCAAAATTCTTCTTTCACACTCCTCAAACTCAGACACCAACGTCAACCTTTCAGCTCTGTAAAATCACCCCCTACTTTTTGACCTCATCATATATCAGGGAAAAGCCCACTCTTAACTTCAACCTTATCAAACCTGCCCTCTGTCAAAACCACAATCACCCTAAACTGATCAACAGATAGTTTTCCCCATGATACTTCCTCCTATCCTTCACACACAAATGTCTTTACTCATTCTACCCCTTCTCTTCACATCTCTGCCTATTTACACTACTAAATCATTACCTCTTTACTTATCAACTCAGTCTTTTTGACTTCAGTCTTATGATTTCTAGATTTGCTCTTTATCAACCTGACCTAATTCCCTTCCCTATAATTACATTTATAAGAAAGAGTTAAAGATGATTTTCATACTTGTTCACTGTTTCTCATGTTAGTGCTGGGAAATGATGAAGGATGATTTCATTCCCTCATGTCCACTCACTAGCTGTCATGTATAAAGCACCAAAACCAGAGTTTACGTATGATCATTTGTTCTTTCCACCTTACATCTGACACCAAAAACTAGCATAAAGCAGCCTGAAGGACTACTATGCCACTGTGTTAACTTTATTTTTTAAGCTTAACTAGACAATTCTTTGAAAGTGCTAAAGTGTTCATTAACCAAAATAGAAAACATCATATAACATTGTTAATTTAAATAAAAGTTTATGTAAAATTTCTAAAATAATGGAAAACATAACAAAAATTAAAGAGTAATCAAGAAAATATTGTGGTTTGTATACTGCAATGAATACCTTCTGCTACATTTCTATGTAAAACTTTTGACACTGTTTTTTCCATATGTTGCATTACACTGAACATGAAAAAATTACAGTAAAGCACCAATTATAACATTAGGTAACAATCCATCCTTTGCAGGACAGACTATTGCAAGACTTTTTAACTAGCCACTAGTGAGTGCTTAAGCTGAGGCCTATGGATGAGTTTCTTTATTTTGAAAAATAATGAGAACAAAAAAAAAGGTATTATGCATATTTCATGACCATAAAATTGGTAGCACTGACAAAAGTGGTTGGTATTTGTTTATTGGTGATAAAACTTTTCATTATCATTCTGCACACAGATGTAACCTTAACCTTTTTCTTTCCAAATTGTTTACTGTTCCCTACCATAACAAGGAAGCACTAAAAACAGCTGAATGATGGTACCACTTGCTCACATCTACTCTCTAGCTGTCATGTATAGAGCACCGAGATTACAACCCATTATCCACAAACCTCTTCATGGCTCCCGTGACCTCTTCATATGACATTGGTCAGCTCGTTGAATACCGTATTGCTCCAATTTCCTGTATCCTATGCACGCCTCACACCCTCCTGCATGTTCAGGCCCTTGTAATGCAATGCATCTTTCTCTCCATCCTTCCACCCCATCTTTGGTCTCCTTCTTCTCCTTGTACCCTCCACTACTGATACGTATCTTCTCTTAATCAGCCTGCCCTCATTCATCCTCTCCATATGTCCAAAACATTTCAACTTACCGTCTTCATCTCTCTCAAACATACTTTTTTTACCACTTTACTTTTTTCTTACCTTGTCATCCATCCTCCTCCGAACTCTTTCACCTGGTGCCTACTCCTCGCATCCGTACAACACAGTCGGGATTACTATGCCCTCAACGTGTCTATATTCTCAAACATGCCCAGTTTGCACCTCACAGTGACCTTTCTTTTCACATACTCCTAAATGCACCCGGGACCTGAGACTCCTCACCCGCCCTGTGCCTAACTTCAGTTCCCATGAATCTGTCCGCTGCCATGGGCATGATAAAGATAACGGTAATTATAACGATACAAGATAAAAAGGTAGGAAGAGAAATGTAGAATAATGGCTTGGTCATTAAGACACTGGAACCTTGTATAATACAATAGTTTTTGTTGAAAGTTCCCCTTTGTATATCACCCTGACTACGTCTCATGGCGCTTGAAATTGCTTCGCTGTTCTTATGATAGAGTTTTATAAAGACATGGATGGTCGTTGTTTCAGTAACTTACACTTATCTATGTTGCGCATATTATGAGTTAAGTGTGTATGATAAACCATTCATTTTCATTTCCTGTAGTTATTTCTATTAGTATCACAAATGAGATATGGTATTTATCCACAATCCTTTTCTGAATATTTTTGTTATAGAGCTAATGGCTAGAGTTGAAATCCAAGTCACAAAAGCATCAGAGAGTGTTGTTACCTCACAATATATATCATGAATGAAAATGATTTTTGAGGATCAACAATAAGAAAAAGGATAAACCATCGAGTTTGGTGAAGATAGCCGCACCTGTAAACATGATCTAAACCCTCATATCTGGTGTGAAACTGTTGGTGCAATTACTGTGATGCTTTTTCATCGTATTTTGGTTGAAACCATTTCTTTTTTTTCCTAGGGTTATAGACATTTCCTGGGTGTGATGGCACTCTTTAAGAGGATAATACTTCAACAGAGTAAGAATAAGAACAGTTTTGCGAAATGATTTCTTTCCTTCATTCGGTTAAAGTTGTAAGTTTGCTAATATTAAAAGAGATATGCTTGGTATCTTTCTTTTCCAGGCTGGTGAATACATACAATGCAGCGTGAATAAAAATATTTTCACCATACTGTCTTGCAGTGATTTTCATCCTGGGAGTCGTAAAGAGAATTCAAAAACCGAAAGTTGTTTCATCTATTTTTTCTAACATTTATTGACAATGTTGTGACGCAGAAGGAACTCTTCGGCTTCATCCTTGACTCTGGAGCAAAAGGACCATCGACTTTCGGAACTGAGTCTGACAAGTTCTGCTATTCTCCGATCATTAGTCGTCCTGTATTGTCAGAAAGTGATATTCAACGACTGTGACATTATCTTTCAACGTACTTGTACGAAGAGGGTGGGATGGGGTCAGCTCGTTGAATACCTTATTGCTCCAATTTCCTGTATCCTATGCACACCTCACACCCTCCTGCATGTTCAGGCCCCTGTAACGCAATGCATCTTTCTCTCCATTCTTCCACCCCATCCTTGGTCTCCTTCGCCGCAATGGTGAGGTCAAGGACGAAGCTGAATGTGGAGCATGACCTGCCCATGTCGAACTCACTGTGACTCCGCCCAGAATCGATTCCCTGTTGACCCCCAAAAGACAAGTATCAACCAACCATCCCCCGCGTCGTGCTGGAGTAGCTGTGGATCTGTCTATTTTGCACAAATCTTTACGTTCAGTTACAGCGAAAATGGAGTGGAATAGATGACTGTGACGCTTCTAAGCCGTGGGAAATACTAATAAAAGGCTCGCTTTCTCGCGTTGTCAGGACGAATAACAGATGGGGGAGCCGGGAAGGAAAGAGGTTAAATAACCACTGCTGCAATACTGCATAAAGAAACACTCCTTTTTTTTCCTAGAGTTACTTTTGCTCAGTTAGGCCATAAAATCTATAAATTGGAGAAGTTTGAAATAATGAGACGATCATATTCATTGAATGGTTTAACATTGAATCATTTGCTATTTGTTCCTAACAGGTCCTTATGAATTTTCCTAAGGAGAAATGTAGTCGATCTTGTGGTGACATTTTCCATGGCGTTTTCAATCCTTCATAACGAAATTCCAAGGGAAGCAGCATTTTCTGTTTCTCTTCACAGTCTCCAAATGTAATTAACTTCGTGTTATGAAACTTTATACGACGGTTGACATGGTACAATTAAGGGAACTGATTACAGATAGCATGTTACAGTTACGAATTCGTCAAAAGTTATAACCGAGAAGTTTA
>JAUTXX010533045.1:552-10934 GCA_032273605.1 Panulirus laevicauda | reverse complement strand
CTTATCATACCTAAATACTTAATCTAATGAAGAGAGCAAATGAACTAAAAATGCAAGTTTGCAGGTGAGATGATTACTTGAAGAGATTGCTGTGGTAAACAGGTGAATTACTGAAACTAACTGCCTTACCCTTTATGGATCCGATTTAACATCAAAATACAACTAAACCTAAAGAGTTTACTTCAGTATCCAGTAACTATCCGTCAACATTTCATGGCTTGGCTAACCAGAAATTGCTGCCTTAGGCATACTACTCATGTCTTGCACCTTTCACTGGCCTACTCTACACTTCTGCAAGATTAATATACATTCATCTGAGGAGGTTAACTCAAAATGACTAAGTATGCTGACAAACAGAATGGCTGTTAATGATCCACAGGTATGTCATCTTACATGGACCCTAACTTAGTATTTAGCTGGCCTATTAATGTGGTCTGCCCTTACTGGACTCCACTTGCCTGTGGATACACTGCGTGTGAGAATGGACCTTTGACAATGGAATCCATCCTTTCCCTACTGATTATATGCTGCCTTGAAGATGCAGGAACCCCTGAAGAGGCTGTCCTGAGTTATATAACAATAATATTCGAGTGCAGTCTCGTAATCTTAAGCATGGTGATGAAATAGTCCACGGGTGGTTTAACTGCACATGATCACTGATCATTCCTCAAACAAACATCTTCTAAAATATCTCTACCCCTAAATTATTCTTCCACTCCATCAATTCACTGCATCTCCTGTGCCTTCAACTATACTACTATGCATCTTGAACCAACCAAACATGTTTTCTACATGACCATTTCATCTAAAAAGTGTAAACGTGCCTTTCAAATGATTTATCCACAACATATATACTCTCGTATCTTCACTCTATACATTTTCCTCACTAGCTGTTCCGATATTTTTGACTTAACGGTGCTAGGTTTCCAAATACATAAATGAGAACTGGAGACAAGTACCATGTTTCCAAATACATTAATGAGAGCTGGATCAAGTACCTATCTTATGTATACTCATTTACATTTTTTCCGTTGGCCAGCCTTTTCATTGCACACATAATTTTCTCTCTTGTTTTTGTATAATTCAACTCTATATCTCTGATGCTGTTCCCACCTAAAACTACCTCAAGGGGAAGGCCAGGACAACGAGTCTCCATAACTAGTGTACTCCAGTGCCTTAACAGGCCACTGGCAGAGGGCAACTCTTGCACAGTGTATGCTCCTACTAACTACTACTACCTAATGCTCCTGCCTACTGTTCCTAACTACTTCAAATTTCAACTTCAGCTTTACTGCTTCCAGCCTTCCTGAGCTTCATCTGCAAATACCTGCAAGGCAATCTAACATCCTCTTCGACTCCCCTATGATTCGTCTACCACAGTAGTACCAAGTGCATACAATTATGTGAACTCCCATTATGCAATATGGTGCAGCAGTACAAAGCACTGCACCTCACCCCATCATTACCTAACACTAAAGCAATAAAAATAACAAATAACCATTGTAGTATAGGTTGCTGCAGAAGCAATGAAGTCGTATGGTATGCTCTGGCATCTTGATAAACACTGATCAGCAGAGGAGACACTAATTATACAGATCTACAGTGTAACAAGTCTGCATGGTACTACTCGAGTTAATAACTGCATTTGGTGCCTTTTCTGAGGGGCACAGGAAATTCAAAATCTGTCTGTGAGTGAGTCAGCAGTAGAGGAATGGTAAGAACAATTCTTCGAACTGGATACAAGTCATAGGGCAGTAAAAGGAGTTAAACGTTTACTGCACTAAGAAAGCCTGATGTCTCCATTTACATCATTTCACACACTGGAGACACTCCAATATTTACCATACTTCAATTTGCTAACTCAAAACTCAAACCACCATTTACTCTTATGATTTTTTTTCTATGTTCACTGTAAGATCACTGGCAGCTGAGGCCCTAATCAAGGTCATATGGAGATAATGAGTGAGGAAAGATCAACAAAGGATATATGTGTCAGAGGTGGAGGGAAAAAGGAGAAGCGGAAGGTCAAACTGGAGGTGGAAGGATGGGTGAAAAAGATTTTGAGTGACTGGGGCCTGAACATACAGGAGGGTGAGAGGTGTGTAGGGAATATAGTGAATTGGAATGTGGTGTACCAGTGTTGACATGCTGTCAATGGACTTGACCAGGCATGGGAAATGTCTGGGGTAAACTATGGAAAGGTCTTTGGGGTCTAGATGTGGATAGGGAGCTATGGTTTTGGTGCATTACACATGACAGCTAGACTGTGTGAATTGCTCTTCTGCAATCCATACATACATTGAATATCTTTATCAACCAATCATCAACACTCACTCAATTGATTCAACTGCAGTACCATCCAAACCTGCAGCCTTGATGGATTTCTTCTGCAATGCTTTGACACTTCTTTCTCAACCAGACCATCCTCCCTACTCTCTCAATTCACACACCATCCCCGACCAAAAAAATGCTACATCTGCCACTTTTGTCATATAGCACATTCACCAAACCTTGAAAGTACTCACTTCATCAGTACCTGTTATCACTTCCTCCCCCTAGCCCCCTTCACCGATTCCCATTTCTTCTCGTATGTTTCACGTTATTTACCTCCCTCCAAAACATTTTTTTGTGCTCCATAAAGTTTGATACTCTCTCGCCCCAACTCTCATTTGCCCTTTTTTCTACTCTTGCACCTTCCTCTTGACCTCCTGCCTCCTTTTTTACATCTCCCAGTAATTTGCACTCCTTGCTTGTAAGTATTGTCCAAATGTCTCCCTTATCTCTCTCGCTAACAACTTTACTTCATCCGACCACTCGCTACCCTTTCTAATCTGTCCACGTTCCACCTTTCTCATGCTACATGCTTCTTTTGCACAAGCCATCACTGCTTCCCTAAATGCATGCAATTCCTTGCCCACTCCCCTCTCATCATTTGCTCTCACCTTTTGCAATTCTACACTCGATCTCTCCTGGTACTTCCTCACATGGGTATCCTTTCCAGCTTCTTATTCTCACCACTTTCTTCTCTCCTACAGTCTCTCTCCCATTTTGAAAACCGTTACAAATCTTCACCTTTACCTCCACAAGATAGTGATCAGATATCCCTCCAGCTGCCTCTCTCAGCACTTTAACATCCAAAAGTCTGTCTTTGACATGCTTATCAATTAACATGTAATCCAATAATGCCCTTTGACTATCTTGTATATGTTTACTTATGCATATAGCTTTTTAAACCAGGTATTCCCAGTCAACAGTCTTTTCTGTACACAGATCCACAAGCTTTTCACCATTAGCATTTACAACACTGAATACCCCTTGTACGCCAGTTATGCCGTCCACTGCCACATTACTCGCCTTAGCATTTAAATCGCCCATCACAAATACCCAGCCTCATGCAACAAAGCTGCTGACACACTTGCTCAGCTGCTCCTAAAACACTTGCCTCTCATAATCTTTTTTCTCATGACCAGGTGCATAAGCACAAATAATTGCCCATCTGTCTCCATCCACTTTGTTTTACCCACACTCTCACAACTCCTGCTTCAGAAGTAGTGTTACTACTTCCTTATCTTTTGCCATCTCGTCTACCTCTGACTGTACTCTCAATATGTTTCTAAACCATTCTTTCGCTTTACCCTTGAGCTTAATTTCACTGAGCCAGAACATCCAAGTTTCTTTACTCAAACATACTACCTATCTCTTCTTTCTTCTCGGTTACATCCACGCCGGTCCCTGTATTAGTGAGGTAGCGCCAGGAACAGAGGAAGAAATGCCATATCTACTCTTGTCCATTCTCTAGATATTGCTTAATACACCAAAACCACTGCACCCTATCCACTACCAGGCCCTACAGACCTTACCATGGTTTACTCCAGATGCTTTACATGCTCTGGCCCAGTTCACTGACAGTACGTTGACCAGTGTATACCACATAATTGCAGTTAACATCCTCTGCACTCCCCTCCTGCATGGTCAGGGCCCAATTGCTTAAGAATTGTTCTCCCCCATCCTTTTGTATCCCTTTTGGGCTCCTCATTCTCCTTGTTCCCTCTAATTCTGACGTATGTTCTTTGTTGCCCTTTACTAGCTCATTCTTTCCATATGTTGAAACCATTTCATCATACCATCTTCTGTTTTCTCAACCACACTTTATTTTTACCACACCTTTCTTGACCTTTCATTAATTCCTTGATGAAACCGCCTCGCACCATATATTGTCCTCAAGCATTTCATTTCCAACACACCATTGCACAACCTATTGGCCATACCTTGCATCCATATAATATTGTTGGGAATACAATGCCTTCAAACATCCATTTTGTTGTCTTAGATAAAATATATTTCCACACATGCATCAGCACACCCAAGACCTTCATCCCCTCACCCACCCTATGATTCGCTTCTGGTTCCATAATATGGGTCCACCACCATTAACGTATGAGCAGTCAACAACTGACTCTCTTCCCAGACCATCTCATCCCCACAGACTGCTTACTTGCCCATTTCTCAAAGACTTTTGCACTTTCCTCTCATACCACCCTATCCATACACAAGCTGAACAACCACAGTGACATCATGCACCCGTGATGTAGACCAACCTTAATTTGCTCTCCTCTCTTCCTACTTGCACATATGCTGTGCACCTTTTTAAAGAATACTTCCCATTGTTTCTAGCAGCTTTCCTCCCACCCCGTATATTCTTAAGACCTTCCACAAGATATTCATCTTTGCTTTTTCCAGACCCATAAATGCCACATACAAATCCATCTGTTTCTGTAATTAATTGCATGCATTGGCTCAAGCAAGCACTTCTAAATCCACACTGCTCCTCCCGAGTCTGATGCTCTGTACATTCTTTCTCCCTCTGTCAGTACCCTTTTGTACAACCTACCAGGTATACTCAACAAATTTGAACATCTGTAGTGAGAACACTCTCCTTTATCCCCCCTTGCCTTCTTATAGTGGCAATGTATTCCATCAATCCTCAGGCACCTCGCCATGATAACAAGGCTCTCGCCACCTCTTCTGTCTTCAACAAATCACTCTCCACGACTCGCTTTGCATATATATTTTTATACTTGATCTCCATTTTCCACGTTAGCAAGGCCACATCTGCTTCCATCCATTCTTTAGATGTTGTGTCAAGTACTGAAACCACAGCTTTTCCTCTACAACCAGGCTCTACAGACTTGTACTCGGTTTACCTCGGACACTTCATGTTCTGGTTCATTCTTCTAACAGCATTCTGCTAAGCTTGTATACCACATTGTTCCAATTCTCTATATCCCATGCATGCCTTTCACCCTCCTGCATTCTTTTCTCCCTATGTTGGAGGCTCCAGTTACAGGCTAAAGGCCACATCAAGGCTGGACTTTAATTGAAATATAGAGAGGTTAATGAGAAGGAAAAATGAGACCAGGGAAGTATTTATGAATTTTGGAGGTATTGAAAAGTCTCTAAGATATGTCAGGTCATAGTGATTGAGAAAGACACATGGGGGAAGAGAGTTCCTTAGCTTCAAGGCATAGGAAAGGAAACAGCCATCAGAATGGTCATGGTCCACCCTTTAATTGCCAGCAGCCACAGAGTACTCGTGTGACAGCAGCTTGCTGAGTATTTTATGGTGTAGCTAGCAGAAAAGCAGCCAGCTTCTCTGAAGCAAAAACTTGCTTCACACAAGTAGCCAGCTTTTAAGATCAAAAGCCAAAGTAATATATAAAGAGGTGGAAAGCCTGCCATCATTGCAGTGTAAGGCAAGCAGGTATAGTTTTTCTGTTACCCTTGGAGAGTTTATAAGTTTGATTACTTTTGACTTGGCTAAGTAAGGTTGCAGAGCTAGAGCCACCATAGATGTGAGCAGTGCTATAACAAGGATGAATCAACTGGTTGTATAAAGGAGCAGCAGTTCAAAAGAAAAAGTATTTTGACATCTAAAGAGGATTCCCAGTTTCTTGGAGGCAGATTTGGCTACCTCTGTGATAGGGATTTCCAAGACAGAGTGGATGATACAGTAATACTAAGTATGTTCATAGGTAAGAGGTAGAATTAAAGAACTGTAAAAAGGTGAAAGGATAGTTGAGGAGTTTTCATTAGAGACATGGGTAGAAACTGGATGAGACATTACTTAACTAGAATTTGTCTATTTCACTGAGATATCCTGCGTGAATTTGTTAAAGTTTAGTTGAGATGAGGTATAGATGAATGCAGTGTTGAGTTGTAAGCATGTGAGTGCATCTGGTTCTTTCATGGGGGAAAATCGTTGATAAAAAGAACAAGTGTAGGAGACGCCTTGAGGGACGCCGCTGTTAATGGAGGAAGGGGGAGACCCTGATCCATCAGCAAACATGAAGACGGATCAGGCAGAAAGGAAGCCGAGATATGAAGCAAAGTGAAAGAGGAAGCCAAAAGAGGGGAGCTTAGAGATGAAACTTGTATGCCACACAATGTTAAAAGCTTTGGATATATCAAGGGCATTTACAAGGATACCCCATAATCTTCCAGGAGCAATGACCAGACATTAGTAAGATGGGAATGAATATGGCCAATGTATCTTGTTGTACAGAGGCCATACTGGTGTTCTTTGAGAAGAGTATATTTAAGATTTCTGACAATATGAGAGTTGATGAGAAATTCAAAGACTTTGGAAATGGTAAATTTCAGAGCATTAGGAATGGGATATACCATTACATACCTCCAAGAAAGAATAGTTCTGGTTTTTAAACAGAGGAAACAAGCAAGCACAAGTGAAAGTTCAGAGGCACACACTTTCATTACATGGGAATGGATGCCACAAGGACCATAAGCCTTGCTGGTGTTCTAAAAGAGATTATGGGAAGGGGCATAGGATTAGTGGAGAATAATATTATCGTGTTGAAGGAATGTTGGTCATCCAAGGTAGTTAGGAGAAATAGGAACCAAAGAGAGATGCTTTGTCTTTGGGACAGAGAGAGAAAGCTATAGTATAATCAGAAGAGAAGAGTGAAGGAATGGTAGAGACAAATTGCTAGCAATGCTTTTTGTTAGACTAGATGGACCCATCACTGAATGATGAGGAGAGGTTATCATGGACCTATCACTGAATGATGAGGAGAGGTTATCATTCTTCCTTATTACCCTCAGAGCAGGATTGGAAGAAGGTCATCTAGAAGAAAGAGGGGATTAAAAAGCTTTCATTCTTGCAACAGTAACCTCAGCTATGCATTTGGCAGACAAGAATCACCACAGTGTAATTTACCCAAGGAAAGTTGGCTTTTTTGAGGTGTCAATATTTAGATTTAGAAGGGGCTGCTGTACAGGATGGTGCCGTTAGAATAGATACATTTATATGAATGTGATCTGATGAACCATTTAGGGGCGAGATTGTGTAGTTAACTGCGCGAAGGATCAGGGGTGAAAACAGATCCAGAAGGAGTGGTCACAGCAGTCAGGAATATTGGTGGGATGAGAGATGATTTGCTCCAGATCTTTGAAAATAGAGAATGTGAGGATGTCAGTTCCCCACTGTCCATGTGGTAGAAATTTGATCATTCCCTATGGTGAACTTTGAAATCCTTGAAGTAGAGGATCTCGGCTTGCAGGTGAGAGGTTGCCAGTGTGTCATGGCATGAGTTCAGATATTCAAAGAAAGATATAGAATTTGTGGAATTAGGGAGCATTAGACAAAACAAAGGAAAACTGGCATTTGGGAGACGGATTTTGAGCCAGATATCAAAGTTGGAGACTCGAGGTCCCTGAGGTATGCAACAGATGTATTGTTGTTGGAAAAACAGACACAACCTTTGAACTGGAATCATGAGTGGAAATTATAGTTGAATATGAAAAAGGGACTAGTGAGATCATTGAGACAATTGGGTCATGGAGAGAAGTAAGGTATTAGGAGAGGTACTTGACAGATGGTGTTCAGTAGATGAGAGCTTGCTAGAGAGACTTGAGTGTTGATATAACGAATAGGAAAGGAGGCAGGTATATCAGACTTAAAGGCTGTGGGATGGGCTGGTGTTGCTACTGATTTATTTGTAGCATTTATAGATCTAGGAATACATTTGATAGGGTTGATGGAGATTCCTTGTGGAAGCGGTGACAAATATATATCAGATGCATAAGGGATATGTACAAGCAGTAAGAAAGAAGAATGATTTGTTCCAAGTGAAGATGTCTTGTGGAAGGTCTTAAGGATAAATGACAAGGGAGAAAAGCTTTAGAAGTGGTGAAAATTTATCAAATGTGTAAGGCCTGTGTATGAGCAGGAAGAGAGGAGAGCGAGTTGTTCTAAGTGAAGGCTGATGTGTGGTAGGGGTGTGTGATGTTACCATGGCTGTTTTATATATTTAAATATTTCACCTTCCTCACCACTCCATCCATCTTGGAGAAAGCTGTGGGTTTACGGTCTGTAGGGGAAGAGGGGGATTGGGAAGAGTCAGTTGTTGTTTGCCGATGATACAGCACTGATGAGAAAATGGAGAAGTTTGTTACAGGGCAGATTCAAGTGAGAAACTGGATTAGTTGGTTAAATATTTACAAAGTATATGTGAAAGGAGGAAGTTGAGAGTAAACATGAATAATAACAAGGTTATTAGGTTTAGCAGGGTTGAGGGACATGGTAATTTGGGTTTGATTTAATGGATAAAAATTGGAGGATAAGTGTATGAGATTTATGCGATCGAGTTTGGAGTGAATAGATAAGCAAATGTATATGGATGGGCTTGTACTGTACATAGGACATGGAAAGGGAGTGAAACGAAGTGGTTACAGTACCATGGTCTTTACAGATTTAAGGGACTGTGTATTAACTCTTATCCATGAAAGTGGCTATTACATAAGGGGAATATTTGATTACAGTGATATTCAACTTGAGCTGTATAAGAATATTTATTAGAAATCACGAAAGTTTTGCACTATGATGTAATTATTTTTTTAGCCTCTCAAAGATGACGTATCATGCCGTCCAACGATTCCGTCGCCCATCGAAGAGGTAAAAATTGGTACTGTAAAGTATCTATGAGCTATTGGCTCAAAGTATTTTTTCATGTATGTCTGCTTTAGTAATGAATGCAAGCAATTTGTGCTTTATTATTGTATTTATTATTTATTTACTTATAAGTTTAGTACTTCATTATTATTATGATTATAATTTGTAACATCACCATGTAGGCTTTTTAATTGTTACTGCACACGGTGCTTGTATCGACATGTTTCTTCGTTCTGTAGTGAGCTTGTTTTAGATGCGAACATGATGTAACTAGAAGTTTTCAGAATGCTTAAAATGTACTTGAAAAAATTGACGTTCTTTTGTAACTGCTTATTCAATAATTAAGTTTAGATAAAGTATGTTGCACTTGTAAAAAATTCTATGATGATAGGCATACCAAAAGTAGTTATCATATTATGGTAGTATTTGTTATAATAGTATTAAGAAACTCGTAGCTATGAATCACATCTGTATACAGTAGACACTTTGTTCGATAAGATTATCTTGTAGCTATATACAAGGATCAGGTTTAATAATTGGGTTACTAGTGCAGCCTCTGCATATGTCGGGCACCTTAATGAAAGTTTTGAGCAGATATGCATTTACTTTTATTTTTTTAAAGTTTTTAGCAGTTCATTTCTCTAGAGATTTTCAAAACTAATTCTTATGCGAATAGTACCTTTGAATATCAATAAAGATCGATTGAAAAGGAAGAATAATAAATAGACATAGAGCAGAGGCTGTATGGAAGTACCATAGTAACAATTTTACATTGGCTTCAATGATATTATACACATAAAAATGTTAGTAATTCCTTGTCGTAGAAAACTAATTATTTATTGATTCTTTTCATCTAATGCTAGTTAGGTTGAGGAACTCTCAAGTTAGCTTCCTCCATCCAGTTCGATCCTGATGTATTTCGCATTCTTCAACTTTCTGTTGGTATGCCTTTTACATACATGGTGTACTTCACTCTTTTAATCCATATCATTCTAAGCCTTCAACACATTTGTCAATTGTGTTGTCCACTTTTAGAAGATTTAAGTGATTTGGGGCATTCTTTACTTGTGTGTCCATCATTGCAATTTGTTCTAAAAATTTTAACATGATGAATTTTGATTTTTTTTCATCTCATTATTGTCACTTTAGTTCTTATAATGCTTAACACTCATTTTTGCTGCTTGAATTTAGTTTTGTAATTCATTTTTTTTATTGTTTAGGCTTCTGATCCATGCCAACATTGGACTCGGGATTGATGAGTTTTTAATAACTGATTTTAGTATTTACATTTCTATTCGAGGTGACAGAAATAAAAGTCTTGCATTACAGATTATGTAGTGAAATATCTTTAGTTCAGCATGGATGGGATCAAGAAGATTGGAAATAATATTTTAAAGTATAGACGTTGATAATT
>JAUTXX010533034.1:0-10935 GCA_032273605.1 Panulirus laevicauda | reverse complement strand
TCCTGCAGGAGGAGGGAGTGAGTCTGTGTTACGGAGAGATGAATCGATTACTTAAAATCATCTGCCTCATCAACAGCAGAGGTTAGGAGTGGCAGAGTTCAGATTTTAGAAATCAACATATCTGATATTACACAATAGTGGAAGTGCTTATCCTTAAATCTTTCTCTGAAAAATAAAAGTTGAATAATTGGATTTCAAACGATGGAATGATAAATTCCTTACACTGCAATTGAAATACATTCAAAATGAATAATATCATGGATAGAATTTTGGTTTCCTCCAGGAAAACGATCAAATTATAAATCTCTCTTTCTTCTCCCATTACAAACAAGAGTGTGATGGCTGATGTTAATAATTTGCTATCTCGATGTTCAGAACACACACATTTCCACAGTGTAATCCACTGTTGATGACACCTGAACTGTTCACAGAGTGAAAGTTGGTCCCCATCCCCGCCATCAACTACCCATGAGTCAGTCTACTGTGTCCCATCCTCAGCCTTGCTAGGACCACTTGTGTGTCCCATCCTCAGCCTTGCTAGGACCACTTGTGTTATCAGCTGAGGTGAGCGCTGGTCACCCAGCTGCCAAGGTCGACTCTAATTCTTCCTCGTATGTAGTTTGTTATCTTCATTCCTGTGTCCATCTCTCACAAAGACATCGTCGTATGTGGGGCTTCATCTCGCCGTGTGGGAGAGGATAACGAGCAGGTACAGCCGCCTCTGTTCGTTGATTAGTTCGTTCGTTGCCACAAATACCAATGTGAGCCGGGACGAACCACCGGCATATCTTGTTGTGTTCGTGACGACATCAGTGCAAACCAGTCTTGGATCTCCCTCACCATTGTATGTGGTGAGTGTAATCTGCTGATGGCCTGTGAAGCACTGAGAGAATCACAGTAGAGTAACTGTCTGTGGTGGTCTAGCTTCTTGGTCATGTTTACATTGCTGATGGTATGATTCTGTCATGAAGACAAAAGCTGCGAGAGGCAGACCGTCTCCTGCAGTCTTCCTCCTGCCCAAGCCCGCCAGCCCCACACTACTACCAGATTTGGATCATCTGTGTCTGCTTCTGTTGACCCTTGGTGTTTTCTAGAGTGTTTTAGGAATCTCTACTTGATTCACTCTTCGGTGTTTCCCTTCTCTCCGACTGCAACCAGATCCACCCAGTGTGTCTGCACTAGATTGGTCCATGGATGGGTCTGGGTCGTTCTACCAACTATAATCCTACAGAGATTCAAACTGAGATCTGTTACAGATTCTCTCAGTCTCTCTCCACAGGACTATTCGTCCGATCGAGGGTCAATTAGTCTTGGGTCAATTATATAACTTAAACTCTTCTCTAACGACATGCAGTGGGTCCATTCTTAAGAGGGTTGGCAGGAAGTTCCTCCTCATTCTGTGACAGTACACCGTCATGGTTAGGTTGGAAGAGGACTTGTGAAGACAGTACGTGGCCCATTAAGATATGATCTACCACAGTCTGTTGACGTTCTTATATGCGGACTAAACTTACCTTACCGCAGTACAGTGTAGAGTCATCCACGTAGACTGCACCAGACGCCCTTTGTAGCAGCCTTGACAATGTCGTCGATGACAAGTTTACAAAGGGTCACACTGAGGACACCTCCCTGTGGGACACCTTCTATCTGGCTTCTCTGCTTAGAGAGACTGGCTCCCCATCGACCCCTGACGTTTCTGCTTGAGAGGAAATCCTCGTGGAAGATGGGCAGTGCTCCCAGCAGGCCAGAAGATTCTCCAAAATGCCGCGCGTCCATGGGGTGTCATGTGCTTTTTTTATGTGAAAGAGAACTGGCAACAAGTGATGCCTCTGAGCAAGAGAGTTCTTAACGGCGGTTTCTGATGCAACAAGGGCGTCAGTTGTGGATAATAACTATCTCATCCCATTGTAGAATGGAGACAGAACTTTCCATGTATCCACCAGCCTAAAATTCCCCATTTCTTCAAGAAGTTTGTAGACACACCTCGTGAGAAATACTGGTCTGTAGCTGTAGCTGTAGCTTGCCAGCCTTGAAAACTGGGATGATACTTTCTTCCCTCCAGTTCTGGGCCCTTTGCCCCTCCCGGACAACAGGATAACCCGGGAGCGCTCCGGTAAGTGAAATATCATTTGGTATGGAATACCATCACAACCAGGAGCAGTCATCTGGCAAAGGCTTAAAGGAGAAACCATTTCCCTCCTGGTGAGGGGCAAGTTATAGTGTGGCAAACGTGGCACAATAAGACGTTCCAGGGAAGATCTCCGCCAGGGGGTCAGCAGGTTTACTTACAACATTTAATTCCTGATATGTGAGTGATCCACCAATCTTCAACGTAGAACGACAATGACGCTCGATCTTGTGACCTTCGTCCCACACCAGTGATGAGGGTGTTCCTGGGGCTATGGAGGACACGAACTGCATCCAGGAAGTACGTCTGGCCTGCTTGGTCATTGCCTTGGCGCGGGTCCTGTTGTTATAGACCAAAGGTTGCGTCGCTGGGGCGTCGTTCCAGCTGCCTCACTGTAGCTTTCTTACTCTGACGGTTTGTTGACGGTCATGTGACACCAAGGTACGGCGGGTCGACGGTATTCTTCCTGTACTTTCTGGCACTGACGATTCTGCCGTGAGGTGAATTCTGGCTGTCAGGTGGTCGACGGCTTCTTAGATCGAACATGCTGGCCAGAGTCCTGCATGAAGGCAAGACGCCTCAAAGCAGGTCCAGTCAGCACGGCCCGGTCGCCATCATTCTGTCCCACTTGCTGGGATGCCATCCACCATCTTCATACGAGTAGGGAAGTGGTCGCTTCCTTGTAGGTCTTCCATGGCTCGTCATGTGGAGTGCAGCTCAGCGTCTGCTGAACGTAAGTCAGTGTTGGAGGCAGTTCCCACCTGGATGAGGACATGTGTTGCAGGATCGGTGGTCAGTGTAGGTTCTCAAGAAGGATGATCGAAGGCTCTTCCTCGGGCGGTGTATGTAGTCTGCCCCTAACGGAGGTGACGTCCGATGATACCGCCCAGTAGTAGAAAGAAGGTGACAGCTGGTCAATACCCCGCTCTTCAGACTCACAATGTCCACACCATTCTGGGGAAGGGATGTGGATGTACCATTGTACGGCCCATTGAGGCCCACCCTCGCTGCCTTCACCTGCAGCGCCGACTGCAGGAGGACGAGTTGTTGTGGGTAGTTTGATCCCTTGATTTCTCCCGGCAGCTCTGGTGATGATCCTGTACAACATAGGGAATATGCTCCTTCCCTCTTGTGTCCACTGCACTCCACTTACCCGACCGGTCCGGTACACGCTATTCCCCCCTCCCTCCCCTCCCCGACCAGTCCACTACGCTCCACTTCTCCGACCAGTCCACCACACCTCACACTGACCAGTCTATGTTGTAGCCTCGGAAGGTGTGACGGAGTGGTACCGGACCTTCGTCGGTGGAGCCATGTGTCGATGGAGGAGATATTGGCTCTCGCTCATGTGGTGAAATCGTCTCATATGTCTGTACGTGTTCTCACCCAGACCATGTTGAGTGTGGGTCTCTGGTCGAGCGTCGGTCTTGAGGCCAGGTTGTAAGGACGTTGTACTTTTTGGAGGTTGTAATTAGGTTGTTGCGGGGTCAGGCTAAGTGCTGGTTGCACCTCGAGAACACAATTTTCTTTCCTTTGATTTACAATATTACAATTTCTTTTCTATTTCGTAAAACTTGCCTCTCTCGTCTGAGGGTAGATGGTCATCTCCACAGTTGGCACCACACTGGACTCTGGAACGCTCGAGGGATTCTGTATAATTTCCTCACAAGTGATGCAGATGTGCTGCTCCCAGCGACAGGGTTTGCCCAGGTGACTGTATGTCTGGCATTTGCAGCTGAGTGTCGGAGATGGTATATAATGGTGGACGTCATCCCATACCATGCTACCATGATGGTATATAATGGTGGATGTCATCCCATACCATTCTACCATGATGGTATATAATGGTGGACGTCATCACATACTACGCTACCATGATTTTATTAGGCAAATGTTCTATGTCAGACGCGAGGGTGAGTGTCACATGTGAGGGTTTCAGATGGAAGGGTGAGTGTCACATGGGAGGGTGAGTGTCAGACGTGAGGGTGTCACATGGGAGGGTGAGTGTCAGACGTGAGGGTGTCAGATGGGAGGGTGAGTGTCAGACGTGAGAGTGTCAGATGTGAGGGTGGGTGCTGGTGTTGGCATCAGGGAATCGCCCATCCTCAACAGTTGGCTGCACCTGCGTCTCTCGTTGGCTGGCAGATGTTTTCTTCAGGTCTCCTCAGGATAATTATATGGAGTGTTCATGTGAGGGTAAGTCCTCCCACACGGTTCAGGACCAAGCACCACCCTGGCCTGAGATTCCCTTTCTCCCTGCATAAACAACACGTCATCTCTAGCCTCTCTCACCTTAACTGGTCCACCACAGCTGGAGATCATGACCCTGTCTATACCATATACACAACAACCTCACAATCCTTTCACAAAATCTTATGTCCAAGAATTTTGGAATCCTGTCAGGGGAGGATTCCTGGACGCAGTTTTCAGTGGCTTTATTGCCATCATCTGGACTCTGTGGTGCCCGCCCTGTTGTGAGGCAAGATAGGACTCAAGAGTCAGACTTGTCACAGTCCATGTCCGGTCCTCAGTCCGTCCATCTCCGGTGATGGTAGTGTCACAGTGGCGGCCTCTCCAGGAGAGAGGGAGTGGTAAGGCTGATTCCAGGATCTAAAATGTTGATATTGATTCCTCAGGAATATGAACCCGTCTCTGTTATCTTCGTATCATCCCTTCATTACCATTGTGACCAGTAGGAATGTTATCATCGTATCATCCCTTCATTTCCCCTGTGACCAGTAGGAATGACTTTCTATTGAAGCACAATCCATGATATCCATGAGTCATGTGTTGGTCAGGCCGTGGGTGTATGATCGCATGACAATCAGGTGGGGAGGGCAGGTTGTGGGTGTGCAGCTTCATAACCAACACTCGCACATGAATAAAGGATTTATAGCGCCGCCGAGAGCGGGAAGCCAGCGTTGATACAGTGTTTCCTCCTACCTTCTGTGTGTCATGTAAACTGTTCGTCTGCAGAACATGTCGCTGGACGCGGCGTCCGGTGCACGTCCTGGAGGCGTCTCGTACTGTGGATTGATCCAGCATTGGTGGGAGGCGAAGCAGGAACTTCAGGAGGCTGGACGTCTTCTGACGAAGAAGGGAATCGAGGTTTAGATGTTTTGTCATTGTGGTGGTGATCCCTGGTCTGGCCCAGTGGGGCTTATTACACCAGCGGTTTGTTGTGTTGGTAGTAGAGGCTGGAGATGATAATCTGGAACCGCTGGGACAGAACAGGAGGGAGTCGTCCATGAGGTGAGCATTTGAAGAGGTGTGTCCAGCTGTGGTGGCGGTCAATAGATATATAACCTCTGTGTTTCTGCTGCGTCCAGGTAAGTGCTGTTGCAACGTCTGTCGACCTGTGCCAACATGGACGAAGACAAGGCTCGCGGAGTGTAGCGAGGAGCAACACATCATTATCCGTTGTGTGGAGGGGTGGCGAGATGTGGCAGGGCTGACACCAGCTAGTGCAACACGCATCTTTTCCACTTAAGAAAAGGTATTGGTCAGAGCAGTGCGGAGGGTGGCAATGGAGAGAGAAAGTCACCAAGAAAGTGGATAGTAGAACGATAGGTAAGTTCTGCTGCTGAGAAATCTCTCCTCCTTTATGGCCAAGCGGTTGCCAGGTAAGACTGAACGGGAAGGAGGTTGTCTGCACAAGTCTTCAGAGTGGGGTTGTACCATGAATGTGGCCCTCAGTTACCAGCTCAACCTTTCAACCACATCGTCGGATACTGGATCGTAGGTTGTGGTGCTATGAGAAGTCGTGCCGAGGAACTACAAGGGATCATTCTGAAGGGTTGACTCAAATTGTCGACCAAGATCCGTGACGACCTTAGAGGGCATCTCAGACAAGGACCCCCGGCCACGGAGGAAGACACGAGCTGTGGACTCAGTAGACGCATCTGCCACAAGTAGATCTCTGGGCCATCTGGAGAAACAGTCAGCTCAGGTCAGGAAGCAGATTTATCCCACAACGGGGGAAGAGATCCGACAATGTCCACACGCACCAGAGAGAACCTGCAGTCAGGGAAGGGGAGGTGGTGGAGTGGGTCAAGAGTGTGATGGTGGGCCTTGGAAGGCTGGCACTGGAGACCCGAGCGGGCCCACTGGCGGACGTCTACATTGATTCCACTCCGAACAATGTGTTGAGTAAGGAGGTGTAGTTCACGGATGCCAGGGTAGGCGTGGGTGTGGAGGGCACTGAAGATTTCTCTGTATGGGTTAGGAATGTAAGAGCGAGGAAGTCCCAGTCGGCATGTGTCACAAGAGAGCATCAACTCGATCGACGCCACGAGCATCTATGATCTGGAGAAAGGTATCTGAGCCACTGTGCTGGATCAAGTCGTGATCCTGTTGCTGGGCTGCAGTGGTCACATCACTATCAATGGAGACAGAACACCAGCACTGTTGTAGTGACCAAGAGCCACGAGATGGCGTCAACGGTCGGATTTTCCGTCCTCTCAGTGTGACGGACGTCAGTGTTATCATGATAGAATCCAACAAGCCTACAGCCCCCGGTCCCCGGCATGGAGTGCGATGAATCTCCCGCCTGACTCTACTGCCAATGAGAAGGAGGGTTCATACGGTAGTGGTACTGGCCCCTCCCACAACCTTTCCTTCAGTTATAGACGTTCCTCTTTTTCAATGCACTTTACCAACATTCGTGGTCTCTTTAGTGATCGCTCTTCCGTTGAACACCATCTGTCTAGTGCCTCTTCTAATATCTTACTCCTCTCTCAGACCCAATTGTCTAATAATGTTCTCACAGGCCCCTTTTACATATCCAACCTTAATTTCCACTCACGATTCCGGTTCAAAGGTGGTGTCTATATTCATCCTAAAACCAACACAACTGATGCTCCTCTTACTAATCCTATGCCCGTCCCCGTAATATCTTTTCGGACTGTCCGAAAAGCGCTTCTCTCTTTGGACGCAAGCAAGGCTTATGGTCCTCACGGCATTTATCCCCGTGCACTGAGTGTGCCTCAGAACTTGCACCTGTGTTTGTTCGTCTGTTCCGTTTCTGTTTCAAAACCAGAACTTTTCTTTCTTGGAACCATGCGATGGTACATCCCATCCCTAAAAGACAAAGACTGTTTTAACCCCTCCAACTATCGTCACGTTACTTTGACCATTTCCAAAGTCTTTCAATCCCTCAACAACTCTCATATCTTTCGACATCTTGAATCTCACAGTCTTCTCTCTGATCTCCAGTAAGATGAAATCCACTAGTCATACTCTTTCCTATCTCATCAATGTCTGGTCATCACCACTGAAAGATTTTGGGGAATCCTGTGTAGTTGTCATAAGAATGTCCAAAGTTTTTTGACAAGGTGTGGCATAGTAGTCTCATCTCCAAGTTTCCTTCTTTTGGCTTCCCTCCCTCACTGTACTTCTTCATATCTAGCTTCCTCTCCGGCCGATCTATCTTTGGTTGTTGATGGGTCAGCCTCTCCCCCTTTCTCTATCAGCAGAGGTGTCCCTCAAAGTTCTGTCCTGTCCCCTACACTTTTTCTACTTTTTATTAACGATTTCATTTCTTCAACAAATAACAAAAATACATTCATACGCTGACGACTCAACACTTCATTCCTTCACTTCTCATGTCTCTTCCAGAAACTATGACCTGGCACATTTTAGAATACAAGTTTTTCACTACCTCCAAATTTCCCTCGTCTCTTCTTTTCTTTTTCATAATCCTCTCTGTAATTCAATAACGTCCCAACCTTGATGTGGAATATTGTCCGTAACTGGAGTCTCCAACGTAAAAAGAAAAAAAAATCCATTGGACGACAACTAACAAGTAGCGCAAATACGGTCGGGTGATTCCACGAAGACCACTAACCAGAGGATGCCATTAATACATCCACTGGGAGAAAATGTGAATGGTTTACTCACTCTATATTTCTTTCTTCAAAATAAGAATAAGTAGAGAAAATATGGGATTTCTTTCTTCAAAATGTTTCGCAGACACTTTCGTCCTTTACATCATTCCTATAAAACGAGATACATTATGTTCTACACAGCACTACCATCTGGAATTCCTTTGAGCACGACGGTATGGCCCTTGAGTACGACGACACAACACTTAGGTAAATTGGCCTGCCCTCTCACCTGATCTTCCCGAGGCCGGTCCAAGGTCAAGAAATCCTACTTAAGTGTCGTATCATCGTGCTCAAGGGGTTAAGAGAGACAAGAAACATGATCATTTTGATATTAACATCTTCAAATTTTCTCATGGATTAAATCTTAAGGTTTTCGTGACATTCGTTTTTGAGTAGAGCGAACACTTTATTTTTCATGTCTAGCCATAACTGAGATAATTACTTGACCTCTGATATTTGCAGACAAGTTGAGTCGTCATGGTGTATCCTGGTCGTGCCAGAGAGCGTGTCAGGAGGGCGAATGAGCTCTTATACCATGTAATTTGTCCCAGAGCCTGGCCATCCCGGCCACTAGCCTTTAGACTCGCCCACTTGACATTCTTCCTCTAATTTTTCTCTTCTTCAAGGGCAGCCCCTCAGATATAGTTAGGGTTTTACGTCAGCAGTGACTAGCTTCGTGGAAGTCTTCATTCTCTAGAGAGATAATGGGTGGCAGTCGACGGTACGTCGAGGAGAATTTATGGTCTCGAATGTTGCTATTATTTTCTCGGAAGTGGATTCCTGACGACCAGGAGATGTATGACTGTATGGCTGGTGACTGGGTCATCAGATCACTCGAATCATCCTTATGGATATCGTCTGTACATCCTCACATAAGAGATCAACGTAGGAACGCTTCATGTGATTTCGATACGTTGAACGACCTAGACACAGTCTTTAGAAGTAACTTAAACCCCTCGCTCTTAAGCACGACCACTGGGCATGACTGTGTGACTTTTGACCTGCCGCTTAAAGACCAGGTCACAGGCCAAGCCTTGATAACAAAGGGTCGTACCACTGTGATTAAGATGTTACCTGCTAATGGACTTATCGCTGAGAGGAGGAGGATATTCAGCCGTCCTCCATGGGGTCGGCAGATCAACAATAGAGAGATACTGTATGGCTCAACTTGCTAGCCACTCACGCCCTAAACAGAGAACAATAAAACTAGTTGTATCCTCAGTGCGCTCTGTACTTGCCTCCACCTACCCGTTGTTATGTACCCTTCACCCATAATGACACTGTAATGATATGTTTATGTATATCTTAACAACATATTCTCTCTTGGTAAGATATATAAAAAAAATCAATAAAAAAGACATCTCATCGACAACACAACACGAGCAATACAGGCAGCCATCAGGGACTCGGCCCACCATACAACACGACCCAATCTGTGTCTTCGTCAGTGGTCGAGCCAGGGCAGACGACTCAACCCGTAAACCTTCGTCGTCAAGGGTCGAGACACAGAAAATGACTGAAGGTCTTCGTCTAAGGAAGTTCCACGAGAAACGGCTCGAAACATTAGTCTTTGTCTGGGGTGGAGCTGGTAACTGACTTTGATTGTTTTCTGTGTGGAGTGTGTTCAACCAGGCTCACACCACATCATGATCCAGGTTACTAAGTCTTCTCCATACACAAGTCCAATTATTTGGTTGAGAAAACTAAGAGCATCATGTTTCATTCAGAAGTGGAAGAGCCTTATTTCCTAGGAAGAAGTGTGCATGCCATCAAAATACATCACTTTTGTTGGCCTCTAACATATCATATATATATATATATATATATATATATATATATATATATTACAAGAATGTCATGTTACATTGATCGATGAAGATAAAACCCAAACTGGAGAAATAAACGAATAATTCTGTGTGCTCCATATCTCAGCCCATGCCATACGACCCTCTTCAACAAAATGACAATAAACGAGGTACATACATCATAGGTTTGGCAAGAATAATGGAAAGATTGGTTGGCAACATTAGGTTGAGTCACATGACCTGACATGAGACTGGGAGGGTCTGGCACCTGGTATAATCCTCTTACTGGTTGTTAGCGTTATGACATTTGGTATTCACTGACCAAGTGATAGATTCATAGTTTCTGTAAAAGGGAAGAGTGTGGATTTCACAATTTCCCTTTAATAATTATAGTTACATGTTGAAATAACAGACACCACCTCTGAACCGGAATTGTGAGTGGAGCTTATAGCAGGTGGATAAGATAAAAGGGACTAGTGAGAACATGATTAGACAACTGCTGGGCCTCAGAGAGGAGTAAGATAATAGGAGAGGTACTGGACACATGGTGTTCAACTGAAAAGCGGTTACTAGAGAAAAAGAGGAAGGTTTATCAGAGAGGGAAAGGTCTTGGGAGGGGCCGGTACTACTACTGCCAGAACCATCCCTCTCATTATCAGTAGAGTCAGACAGAAACCTGGAGATTCTTAGCGTCCCATGATGCCCCATGATGCCAGGGACTACGGACCATAAATCAATCAAACTCTATCATGGTTATGTTTAGAGTCGATTGTACAGAAAGGAGGTGGTAAGAGGACTTATGTGAAGAAGATTACTGAGGTATGAGTAGTAACTCTCCCTCAGTCAGGAAGGTAGTACCACCCTGGTTGGCTGCTGCCGACAGCTTACTGCCTAGCGATTTGATCCCGGGGTAGGAGACGGGATACCGCTTGAATTTGGCGGGGTACTGGGAGGGACCAATACACTACTACCTGAACCTCTCCTCGTCAGTAGCAGATTCACACAAGGAAGTGTAGTCTGAGGAGTAAATCTTAAACCAGCAGGGGTCGTGGGAGGGGCCATTACTCTACAACCTGATCCCTCCCTCTCACTGGCAGCAGAGGTGTTAAAATCTTCA
>JAUTXX010533023.1:0-10935 GCA_032273605.1 Panulirus laevicauda | reverse complement strand
TAGGAATCAATCACTCTCCTCTCTTCCTACTCATACACATGCCTCACATTCTTGATAAAAAACTTCTCACTGCTTCTACCAACTTACCTCCCACACCATATACTCTTTAGACCTTCCGCAAAGCATCTCTATCCACCCTATCATATGCCTTCTCCGGATCCATAAATGCCACATACAAATCCATCTGTTTTTCTAAGTGTTTCTCACACACATTCTTTAAAGTAAACACCTTATCCACACATCCTCTACCACTTCTAGAACCACATATATACATATACATACATATTATCCCTGGGGACAAGGGAGAAAGAATACTTCCAGTGTATTCCATGCATGTCGTAGAAGGTGACTAAAAGGGGAGGGAGCAGGGGCTGGAATTTTCCAAAAGTAGGAACAGAGAAGGGGGGCCAAGTGAGGATATTCCCTCTGAGGCTCAGTCCTCTATTCTTAATGCTACCTCGCTAATGCGGGAAGTGGCGAATATGTATGAAAGGAAAGAAACACATACATATATACACTTGTAACACATTCATGCTTGCTTGCTTTCATCCATTCTCGGTGCCACCCTGCCTCACAGGAAACAGCATCATAAACTACTCACAATAGATATTTGACCAAAAGTGGCTTATACTTTTCAAGTTGGTCACTGCACCTAAAGAAGCAAAAAAATCTTATTTAGAGGATCCAGAAAAGGGAATCTGAAATGGAACCAGAATTAAGAGCTGAGTAATGGTGAGACTGATTTCTACACATCTGTCAAAAATGGAGGAGGGAGGGATGACCTGATTACAGCCTTCAAGTTTCTAAATCAGTTGGACATACAACATCAATATGAAACAGGTTTTATTTAGGTTTTATTTTTTCATACTCGATTGCTGTTTCCTGTGTTAGTGAGGTAGTGCCAGGAACAGACAAAGAAATATATGTGATAGCTTAATTTTCACTACCTCATTAATGTGGGAAAGGGCAATCAAGTTTGGGAAAAAATAGATTAACCAGATGATAATCACGAAAGTATCGGTTGAACATTATTCTTATTGTACTTTAATCTGTATTTTGTGAAAGTTTTCCTTCAATTACAGTACATAATGGGTGGAAAGGTCCGTCTACAAAAAAAGAAATATCCTGCACCATGTGTGACATTGCCGAGCTACAACATACATCTGAAGAAGCTTGCCAAAAATCGTAACGTGAAAAAGGTAATTTCTTTCTTTCATGATTTTTTGCCATTTACCAATTTGCCAGGTCATATGTAATAAACCAAAACCACAGCCCCCTAACCATGGTGAGGCTCCACAGACATTTCCATGATTTCCCACAGCTGCTTCATATGCCCAGGCTCAGTCGATTGGCAGCACATTGCCCCATATATGCCATATCTCTTTAATTAACTCTATTCCCAGCACTTTTTTCACCCTACTGCACACTCAGGCCCCAAGCACTCAGAATCTTATTCACTCTGCCTTTCACCTCCAATTTTTGGGGTTTCACATTGATTTGTCTTTTTCTTTTTCCTCTTTAGGTCATCAAGGACATGTTGGTGGAACATGGTGAAATACGTAGCTTCTACACAGACCAGTATCCAGAATGTAAGCCAAGAGTCTTTAGGAGAAAAGAAGAGGCTCAATGTTGATTAACCACCACTGCAAAGAAAAGCACATATTTGAAATTGAATTTCTACTTGAAGGTGGCTTTATAATTTTTTTCGAATGATCACCTTTCCCACCTTAGTGAGGTACCATCACGAACTGATTCTTCAATAAATATCCTCACTTGGCCCCTTCTCATACTCTGCTTTTATAAAGTTAGTACAGAAGGTTTTTTTAGCTCCTTTTGGTTGCATTTTGTAGCATGCAGGAGATACATAGGTAAAATTCGTGTTTCCTATTGCCAGCCACCATATAAAGGTCCTAGCCAAGGAACCCACCTGTCTTTTGAGAAAGTGCCCTTTCTCATCTCTGAGTGGACTGCGCCATAACTGGGTAACAGGATTCAGCTTAAGTTCGATCCAAAGATGTTCCCTTAGAAATAATATTGTACTTCAGGAGGAACAATTTTTATAACAAGATTGTTCACTTCAAGGAGGGAAAATGCTAATAGTTATGAATTATAACTATCAATCCATTAAGGAATATATATATCTTTTCTTCATATGGGAGTTACTATATAAAGTGGTTAGTATTTCTGGTATTAGTATATGGTTACCATTACCATTTCGGTGATTAAATGTGACAGTAAGACTAGTATACCCAAAATATATGACAAAAGATGCAAGCATATAACAAAATTCAGATTTGCCTGTGCTCTGAAAAGGTACATTGTGTACAAGCAACTAATGTTTAGGACCCCAGTCATCTATACTGAAGTAAAATGCCTTGAAAAATGGCCAGTGCTATAATCTTATTATGTATATAATAAATAAGGCAAATTTTACCAAATGTGTTTATTTCTTTTTTAAGAATCCCTTCCATAGTATGTAGAATGTCTACTCATGAATATAGAGATTAAACATATACGAATTACATGTTTTGAATTGGTGTTCTTTCAATTTTTGTACCCAGCATGTGCATATTTGTTATATGTCCCAGTAAATTGTACAGCATGGTAGTGCTGTGCTGTTGAACCTAGTGAAGATATGCCAGATCCATTGTACCATTTAGGAAAATCTCATCAGGTTTAGAATGCATTTTAAAGAAGGCAAGGAAGTAGGGAGCTGAAAACAGTCCAGATCATTGAGAAAGTATTAAAAACAAGTGGCTGACATTTACATATGACATTTCCTTTTCAGACTAGATTCCCATAGAATGGTGTATATACCTCTGGCAATTATAAAAAGCCATTGCTTTATCATGACATCATATTCTTATCAAATTGTTTCTATATCCACTAAAACATTTTCTGCTGTGAAGCAGGTTTGCATATCTATGATATTTGCCATACTGTATTTCATAGTCTTTTCTTATTCACCCATACTAATAGCCCTTTTATCTATGCAATCCAATCTCTGTCCTGCTTCAGTTTGTGTTCTGTTTTTGACTTTCTTCCCTGCTCCCTTATAAAAAGAAATTCATGTTGTGGTCTTCTCAACATCTAGTAGTAATTTTGCATGTTCATATTACCTCAGACTTGCTTTAATTTTGGTGATTATTTGTAACTGATGTCATCTCATTAATTTCTTTACTGGGACCCCACTTGAAGAGCAAGTGCCATGAAGTAAATTACCCTTTTCCCTATGGCCATCTGTCTTTTCCATAACTTGTGAACCCATGAGGGAACTGGGATGATAGATCACTTAACTGTTACTGACTGCCGCATGATGAACTATGACCTACCTTTTGTATTGTAGCTAGTTGTAGCTAGGAGTCAATGCATATTTTGTTTCTGCTCTGTAACATTAAGGCAAGTGGAGCAAATGGGTTACTACTTTATACAAGTATTACGAGCCACAAGATGATGTGTTGTTACCCATCCCCAGGGCCCTACTTTCAAAGTCATAGATCAAGTCAATGTTTCACAGAAGGGACCATGGTATTTTTTCTTTCTTCTCCTAACTTTGCAACCAGAAGAGAAATAAGGATACTACTTTGTATATGTATTACCAACAGCCAGAGAGAGTAGTGTCATGAACTGTACTCAGAGTTGTCTGTTCAAAGTCAAGATCATTGTTGGGATCATGGTATTCACATGATATAACTCACATGCTTAATATACCCTGGTTCAGTCCATCAACAGTGTGTCTCCCCCTGTATACCACATCACTCCAATTCACTCTATCCTGTGTGCATCTTTCACCCTCTTCCATGTACAGGCCTCAAGCACTCAAAATCTAATTCATTCCATCCTTCCATCTCCAGTAACATCTCTTTCTCCTTGTTTGATCTACTTCTGGCATATTTATTCTCTTGGTCAGCCCTTCCTCACTCATCCTTTCCATTGGCCTAACCCTGTACAGCAGACCTCATTCAGCTGTTAAGACATACTCTTACCCTAGCATTTCATACTGAATCAACCCTCCTCACACCACATATTCTTATCAAACATTCTGTTTCCAAAACATTCATCCTTTTCCATACATTCTCATTTATATCCCATGCCTCACATTTATACAACAACGTTATGACTAACATACCTTCAAACATTCCCATCCTCGCCCTCCCAGATAGTTACCTCTTTCCACATATTCCTCAGTGCTACCAGGACCTTCGTCCCTTCACCCACCCTATTACTAACCTCAGCTTCCATGGTTCCATTCTCTGCCATGTCCACTGCCAGGTATTTAAAACACTTCGATTAGTGCAGGTCTTCTCCATTCAAACACACCCGAATTAATCTCTCTCTTTGTACTGTAATTTCTGCAGTTTCTTGAATCAACCACCAGTGCCTTGTCAAAACCATCCAACAACTAAATCACCTCCTAAGACCCCTCACCCCCAATAAACTGCATACTTTCTCCATTAGTAGAAGTAGTAGGCTGGAACATTTGGTAGAAGTAATCAGTAGGAACACCCCAATAAGCCTTAATAAATGCTAACCATTAGCTCAGTGTTCCTGATAACCTAATTCTCTAGTACTGTCTTACACAGTTCCATAATTATTAAATCTTTCCATAACTCTCCAAGTGATTAAAATTCCAGGAAATATTAGCTAAAACGTTTGTCATTATATTTCTTGTAAGGATGGTGTCATAAAAATGAGGGACAAAGATGTACATCACAGCATTCATGATTATTTTAAACTGCTTACTTACTTGAGAACAAATTGATATTTTGTAAAATTTTCAAAAGGTATGGTTTATCACAGCACTATATAAAGGCTACTTATATGTGTATGTTTTCTATTAACACCGATAAGTTGGCAAGTGCAGGAAGTTAGTCCAAGTTAGTTACCAATCATTCTATGAACTAACCTGATATTTACAGCGACTATATAGGTTACTATTTATAAGATTCAATAACAATGCCTGAATTCTGAGACAAATAGTTGATGAGACCCATGAAAATTTCATGGCTAATATGAATATTACTATGGAGGGGCTAATTGTAATTAGTACTTATTTTTTTTTTTGTAAAAGGAAGTATGAATGGTAATCATTTAATCAAGGTTGTAAAACACTTCTTCATTGTGGAGTGTGTGGCTGATAACTCTTATCATCCCTACTGAGAGTGGACACACCTCCCTGATAGCTAGTAAGTGCTGCATTTCTTTGCTATGGGACTGTGCAAGGTTCAGGGTTTCCTGTGTGTGTGTGTGTGTGTGTGTGTACTGGGTATGGAAGCAAGCCCGGGATGCGATATGAATCAAAGATAACCACTGGAGCAGGACAGAGTACGACCCTTAAGCACTGCTGTATGATTCATAAGCACAACGGTACGATTCTTAAGCACAGCAATACGGCCTCTGACCTTAATCCTTAAAGAGTCCGGTCAAAGGTCAGACCACCATACTTAAAGGTCGTGCTTCAAGAGTTAAAATGATAATAAGGGATGGTAAATGTATGGTGGAAGGTTAGAGTTGAGTGGGTGGAATGTGAGTATGGATGTAGTGCAGTTAATCGGATAGCCGTGTGAGTTCAGATACATATGAGAGTAGCTTTGAAGCAGGAGGATGATTATAAGACAATACTATCTAATTTTCCACATCAATGCCTAAATGCTAAGACATATGACTGGCATGCAAATAATCCATTTTAATCTCGTGAGATAAAATGTCACTGAACATCGATTTCTACATCAGCAACTTAATTAAACATGTTTCCTTATCTGCCCAACAACACGAAACATGTTCCGTGAACAAGTATGTCCCTCGCATTGCTGGATAGTTATTGGAGTGAGAAAAGAATGGATCGAAATGCTTATAGGATATCAAAGTCAGGTTTACTATGCTCCATGTCTAAAGACAGAACTTTCATGTCATATGCATGGTTAGATTTTAAGTTTAACCTTTTTAAGGTGGCATAAAAAGAAACAAGTTATTTATCTTATTCAAATTTTTAGCTGACGGGGAAACTGCGTAAGATCCCACAAAAAGGATGATCCCACTGTCTGTCATCTACCCTTGCAACACAATTAGGGACAGTGGGAATTTGATACGCTATTTTGGCTTTACAAAAGCCAATTGGGTGTTGCATTTCTCGGAAACACCATTTTATGACCTTGTTAATTTCTATAAGCTTAAGGGAGAAAAAAAGCCCTCTAAATGGCAGCGATTAAATTAGTCAATTAAATACTTGACCTTATTAGTACATATTTCTGTGTCTACATGCCTCAGCCTGTGAATACTGTTATAAGGCTGGCACATACAAAAAGCGTCGATTTGATATAAATTTCTTGTAAGAGGATGCCTTTTTTTCTCTCGCTTTTTCTATTTTTTTTCTTTTGGCTGTCATTGTCGCCTATAACAAAAATCAGAGCATTATCTGCCCTCGTTTCCTCTGTCAAAGCTCTTATCATTATTTGTAATATCGAGAGAGGCGTCAACCTATAGAGCCTTTTTTGTTTCAATTTTAGTTCCCGACACGACACTAACGTAACCTTGAAACTAACCCAACCTATTTCTAACCACCAATATTGTGAAAATGGCTTCTCTCGGTGCATCTGGCCAGCGCCTCAGTAGTTTTACTCTTTTGGCCAAATAGCAGCCTGCTATTTCTGCCCCACTCTGGCATTCACTCCACAAACGTACAGAAACGTACATAACGCTTCAGGCAACATGTAACTCACACGATTCGTTCTTGGCGACTATAATTGGTTTTCCTGTGGTGAATACTATATGCTTATAGTCCTGCCTTTGGACAACATGTCTTTGTAAGAAGCCATGGGTAAGCACTTTGTCTCTTCTCTTTTCGTATAAAAGTTAATCATTCCCACGGGCGGTTGTAGCCGCCGAGTACAAAGCCACCAAGGACATTATTTTGTGGGAGTAACTCACCCCAACTATTCCACCGCAGTGAAGGACAACTGCCACTCAACACCGTGCAACAGAAAATAATCCAAAGGATATTAATTCATAAAAGCAAATTCTGTAATACTGAGTGTGGTCGACGGAGAGCCACGGTTGAGGGGTGACGTAAGGTTAGTTGGTATGACTTTTTAGTAAAATATTTTCTCTTTACTTCATTGCCCTCCCCACTTTTTCTCTCATGTGGATGGATGACATTGGTCCATGTTAGTAGCTCCAGACCACCTTTGGTTATGTATTACTATTTCCCAGCACTGTAATTCAGCCTGTATGAAACGATTCTTTCTATATTCTAGAACTTCGTATTATTTCATGTGAAATGTAACTATAATTTTGTCTCATTAATCTTTTAGCATGTCCTATTCTTTATCGCATTACGATATCTATAACAGGTTGTGCACATTTGGGTGGGATAAAGAAAGTGTTCGACTATGATTTTGAATAAACTTTCCAGACATGTTCCTCGTTTTTCAAATACTAATAACTTTTATGATATACAAGTCTAATTCTGGCTATCGAATTATTTCAAACAGTTGCTCACTGATAGTCATGCTAACTTGAGTTATCAACCTTATCTTTGGTAAAGATTGTTATCACTCCCCTTTAATCCAAGATAACTCTTATCGGTGGGATTTGTCGAAGATAACCAAAATCTCTTGACTGACTGAAAATACGTGTATTTGATCACAGCAAAAACTTTCTTCATGAAAAGGTAAAAGCCAGGTGAATCATAAGTAACATGCAAAAATAGTTCGGCTAACAGTTTGTTGGGGGATATTAAAATGTCACATTCACTGTCAACGCCAAGTTAAAGATAAGTTTGCAGTTTAAAATGTTTCAATAAAGAATGTAATTGCTACCAGGAACAAAACAATTGCAAGGAAAATATTGCGAGATTACAGCAACCTAAAACTTAGGAGCTTCTTTTCAATGTTTGGACTGACTGGAGCGAGTACAATGAGTAAATGTATTGAACCTCCACTAGTACAAAAAGCTTTGTGAATGAGACTAGCTTTTCTCTGATACAGTTAAAGGAAAAATGATATGTACCCTTTGTCGTGTTAATTGATAGATTTATGGCGTACAGCTCAGGCAAGAGCTAGACCTGTCTCCAAGAAGAAATATGAACTTTTTTGTCTGACAACCAACTAGACCAATCAGGAATCGCCCATTTATGAGGTGTAGTGACTGACATGGCACGGACAAAATGTGGCTGTCTGGGGTGAAAAGAAATCAAGATACTGGTAGTAGAAGGAAAAACTAAAAGTAATCAGAGCTTCTCAGACTCCGTAGACTTCACTTTTAAAGGAAAAGTTACAGGAAGGGAGAATGACAAAGGCAATGGCCAAGCCCTTGTCGGGCGAGTTTCAAGTAGCCAGTCCAGTTATTTGAGTGAATCAATAGAGGCTTCCGCGGGCTAGCTTAAAACTTTTATATAAAGTGATAAACTACAACGTTAAGTATTCATATCTCCTCTATTAGAGACCACTGTATTCATATATAGTTTCAGGGTGCTTATTTATTGTTTGATGAGACACCGAGTTAGTTATCTGATACGATATCTACCTAATCAATACCTTAACTATTCAATTTGTTTCCTTTTTGTCACAGTCTCTCACTCACCTTTATATCTCATTTTCACCACTTTGTTTCCATCAGTCCTTAGTGACAATGTCTATGGAATATGGAACGGGAAGAAAAACCCCGAGGGCAGAGACAGTAATGCTAACTCCAACAGCTTAGCCAACCCTCATACCCCTGACGATACCTGATTAATGACCCGCCCACAATATATGACTAATATTAAAACTTTTATAACCCGAATTCATCACCACCATATCCACTTATGGGTATCTTGCAGCTATTTCGTTCCGTGTAATTAACTTAGTGTACGGTTGGACAGGGTGTTGTACACTTATGAAACCCCATCTGTAACCTTCACTACTGTAACATACAGGATCGACCCTAACCTTTAGGGGAACCGAAGCCGATTCTCTTTTGATGGCCCGCCCCTCCACCCTTCAAACTCTCCCATAGACTACGAGTTTTAGGGGAGACCAGGGGGCATACCCCTGAAAAAATTGGAAATATAGGGTTTTTAGGACAGTATTTCCTGCTTTCTGAAAGCTGCCATATAAAGGACGGAACAATGGGTTCTTTAGCGGTCGGGGCCCTACGCTCTAAGTCATAGGGCCTGCCCTAGTCACACAACTACACTTCTGTATGCTGTCCCCATTCACAGTCTTATTTTTGTAGTATTTTACCACTACTATTATTCAATGAAAATGTTTTTTCTCATATTTTCTGACAAGTTTTTAGTTTACTTAGCTTGTTTGACCCTTGGTTGATCTGTCTTTTCATCTTTTGAAGAGCTGCTCACTTAAGTCATTCAGACTGGTTTGAAAACTCAAAGGGTTTGGTTAAATCCATCCCTTCCTCTCTTTTCCACAGTAAACAAATTTATGGCCTCTGAACCTTAACCGTAACTCAGCTTTCTTAATTCTGGTGCCACCCCTGTTGCCGTCCACTGGACCTTAATAGTTCTTTGTACTTCTTAAAATGTGATGACCAAACTTGAGAATCATATAGCTAGTTTTGGCCTGGTAAAGGATGTGAAAAGGCTACTGAATGATATATTGCCTATTGATTGGAATGTGACCCAATTATTCACCAGCAGAGTTTGTCTTTTAAACTAGGTACAGTGTCGATTCCTAAGTCCCTCCCACGCACAGATTCTTACAGCTTATTTCCTGCTATATGATATTCATATCAAGGCCATCTTTCACCGTGTCCCATCCATTTTATTTGATACTTACTATGGTTGGGTTGAATTTCATCAAACGTATTAAACCAACTTTATTAGTTTGTCTCGGTTCCTTTTCACTCCATTACCTCCTTCATGGCCTTCGTATCGTCCTTATTCATTTAGACACGAGTCCAAACCTTTTTGCACGTTAGGGACACAGATTAAGAAGAATAATGGTTCCAGGGATGAACCTTGCGACAAACTACGGCTGACTCCAGACCGCTTCCAGTCCCTTTCTCATAATGTAATTGTCTGGCCGTCGAAGGAGTCAGTGTTTACTCCTGTCTAAAGGTCCATATTCTTTACTAACCTCTCACTTGGTATAGTGTCAAATGCTCTCCGGCACTCCGGATGCACACATAGTGTATGTACCCAGTCTTCTCTTTGTTTAGAATTGATCTATGCTTCATAGAAGTCTGAGAGGTCTGTTACAAATGACCCAGAATAACTTTCAGGTCACCTTAGAAGTAGGTGTGACTTTTCTCATTATTCCATAAATCTTTTAGAAGAATTTTTACCTAGTAAACTAAAAAGAAAGAAAAAGAAAAAGAAAACCTTTTGTTGCTTTATACGATGCGTAGACATTTATAAAAGGCTATGCAGTAGCGGATGTCTGACCCATGACAAGATTTCACCATATTTGAAGCATGACAACCAACTTAATGAATGTGGTGGAAGATACGAGTTATGTTTACCCAGTAAATATTTTTTTCAAATCTATTCAAGCACATCCTGTCACATGTTTCCCACTGCGTTTGGCGTGCTTGGGTAATCATGCCATTACGGGCGACCATAGGCTGTTCAGAAAAATTACCCATCCTGTTGATAATCAACCAGGCTTTCTTTTTATTAGAATTAAGCTTAAGAGGTTCAGATGTAGCGTATGATAAAAAGGCCGAAAGTAGATCTACGGAGGCTAGGCTGATGTAAGATAAAGTTTGTTTGCTTCGCAAAGAAAATGGGAAAGGATTCTATTTATATCATGTTATTCTTCTTTCAACCCGCTGTGTTGTCAGAAGTGTGCTATACAGATTTCGTCGCACCCATCATTACAACCCTACCGATATCATTTCAACATATTGCAAGACCCTTCATGCAACTAGTACCATGCAACTATGCAACTAATAACAAGAAAAAGACCCCAAGGACTTACCCACTCATTGCCAGCATTC
>JAUTXX010533012.1:0-10936 GCA_032273605.1 Panulirus laevicauda | reverse complement strand
GAGGAAGGTAGTTTTATTAGGGAGGGAGAGTGACGTAACGAAATCACATTATACTGACAACGTTAATACTGTGATGGCGATGGTTAATAGTATTACAGATAAAGAAAGTTCACTAACGATAATCATAACCTAATATGCATACTTAGAGAACACAACAGCAACAGTGTCAGAATTAATGATACGTATAATGATCGTAATTACCAGACGTAGTGTTGGTACCACAGCTGTTAGTTCTGGTGTGTAAGTTTCTGGAGTAACTAATAGGTTATAACATACCTTCTTGTGATACTTAATGCTTCTTAATAACCAGCCGAGCCTGGGAACAAACCTATTATACTGAAAATGTTTCTTTTATTGTCATACAAAACAATGCTTCTTTTATTGTCGTACCGAATAATGTTTCTTTTATTGTCATGAAATAAAGTTAAGGGTTTGTACCACACACTACGTTAACATCACTGATACAGAATCTCTTGTATATGAGGAATCAAATCACAGACTCGTGTATATTGACGTATAAAAATATTAAGAGTCGACAGGAACAGAAGGACGAATAATAAATTGCTGGTTAGGTTTTGAACACCATGCTTAATGCATGGTGAGTAGGGTTGGATAAAGGAGTCATAGTATTTGCATATATTGCTACCTGCTTTTATTTAATTATTGCACAAAATATAACATAACATAAAATCAACATTGTTGTTGGACTATATAAAGATGTATTTACCCCCCAGTTTTGGCTTGCTGACCACTAACGTAATCTTGGCCTGCAAGCCTTTCATCTATTTGCACCAGCTCCTCAGGGCCAAACTCCTATAATGTTGATGTTAAACAACACTAAGCATGTTTCGATAGATGAGTACAAATCTATGCAATTTATACATAATATACATCTACGTTCTTATATCAGCTAAGTTTATATCGCGTGAAAACCGTAATATTAATCTTATGGCAGAGAACTTTACTTTCAATATATGGTTCAACCTCCTTGAGCGTCAGCCACCTCACTTGTTCTCCTGTGTAAGGATTCCACGAAGTTGAGGCAGATGTTTGAAAGCCGCCTCGCTGGTGCCCACACCTCCCTCCCAGACCTTTAGTTCGAAGGCATCGCCACTAACATTGTCACCCACAGCCCCACACACATGATGACTCATAAACTCTCACTCGGGTTCATATCACAACCTTTAAAAGGTTAGTCGAGGACTTCCGCTTCCTGGTGCTGGGTGAAGCAGTCCTTCACCACATTGCTCGTGTGGATGAGAGTCTAACATTCCACAAGTGTTATGAGTGTGGATGAGGTAATCTCATAGTTCGCACTGATGGCAAAATTCTGCAGACCACTAACGTAATCCTGGCCTGAAGACCACTAACATTATCTTGGCCTGCAGACCACTAACGTTATCTTGGCCTGCAGACCACTAACGTAATCTTGGCCTGCAGACCACTAACGTAATCTTGGCCTGCTGACCACTAACGTAATCTTGGCCTGCTGACCACTAACGTAATCTTGGCCTGCAAGCCTTTCATCTATTTGCACCAGCTCCTCAGGGCCAAACTCCCACGTCCAGCCTACACATAAGCGCCGACCGTACTACTCATAGCTTTGTCTAGGATGTGTTTAGCATCACAGCGAGTGTGGACTGCTCTCCAGCACATTCTTGCCCCCTTATCCAGCTGATGAGACGCGATTCTGATCCGTAAACATACCGGTCTTCCAGAAAGTTGGGTTTGCTGGAAGGTACAGGAGAGCAAAATCAAGTCTAGAATCCTGTGGTGCTTGAGATAGTTGTCCTTTTTCTTGTACCGTCACGAACAATGGAGGCCGTTTTCACGGTCTTGTGGTGGCGGGGAAGTTGGAAATACCAAGTGACCTGAACTGCAAAACAACTTTGGTTGCTCTCGTATGGAAGAGGCCAGTATACGAGTGACCACCTCCCATACGAGTGACCTCTTCTGCCATACGAGTGACCTCTTCTCCCATGCTCTCCCACGACGAGGCTTAGTTTTAAGAGGGATCTCCTCTCTTGCTGGCGTTGCCTCCGTGTGTTGACGGTCCCCGGGTAGCAATGACGTCGTCTACGTCTCAACGCCTCCCTCCCAATGCCAAATGATTGGAAAGTTCTACAGTGGTTGACGACGTAGTGCAATCATTTAAGGGGTGATGGGAAATTCAGATTAGCGTAGAACTTAATGTAAATGCGTATATCAATAAAGTATCACATATATACTCATATGTGAAAGATGTCTTTGTTGTATACTCGACAACTGTCGATAAGTTTGGGAGGCTTCTCATGTGAGCCTCATTAACTTTCACTTCTTCACTCATAAACTCACACACGTTATCTTTCTTATCACATTAATATTCTTTCTAGGTCACATCTGCAGATTCTCTGAAGCTTTCTTATGAGTGATCTCGCTCTCATTTTAAACACACACACATACACACACACACACACACACACACACACACACACACACACACAAACACACACATGTACCACACGGATCGAAACCTTATGTCTTGTTTAGAGTTCATTCAATTCGCACATATGTATTGATAACTGACACCTCGCATTAAAACACATGAATGCAACAGCTTAATCACGTTAGCTTGGGGTAGGTACAGAGAACTACACAAAACATAAGCCGATAACTTTCATGATCAACAACGCATTATAAATTGCTGTGATCATCGGCTGTATTGGGTAAGAAGTGGAAATGGCGAAAACTATGACGTAGGTATTTGGATATCAGGGATTTGCCGCAGGTCTGTAGGCCGGGTCTCGCCTTACTACGTCACCTACCTACTTGTTGGTGACGCTCTCCTCCAACGATGATTCACGGAACAATAGGTAACTATCACAGCGGCATTTCTGCACAAACGTCCTTAAACCTAATTACGGTGGTATAAGTTATTTGTTGTGGATTTAAGATTATCATTATCCTTATCATGGTAAACTATCGTTATCACATTCTTAATGTTATCAGTATATGGAGATATCGTGACGTCATTGCCATACCCCCTCAACTTCGCCTCACACTCCCGGCCACCTACCCCCCCCCCCCGCCGCAAACGCCTCGGGTGGTTCACGAAGGCTCGTCCTTCTGCTGCTTCGTTGCTCGAAACTCAAGTGTTTTGAAGTCACACTGTGACGTGTAGCGGGGGAGAACTTACGACTGCGGATGTACGTACATACGATACGATAAAGGCTCTTACCACTTTTTGAATGAAACAATACGATATCAAGGACGAAGGGTTTTGGGAAGTGGTCTGGCCTCACATTAGTAGTTTACTCTGATGATATTGTTACATATCGATCGCTAGCAACGTTTCCTGTCATTTACCATAATAAATTTTATACGAATTTCATGTCTTAATCAAAATATGAAGCTACAATGATTATCATAAAGATTATTTCCCTTCTGCGCTTCCAATTCCTTCCGAGACTGAACGAGTCGTGTCGATCATTTCGAAATACATCGAACCCATCTGTCATGATAGCTTTTACAATACGTACAGTCTAAGATACAATCATTTTCCCTATTTTTCCGATGATTGGTTAAACCTATCAAAGCGTATTAAGACTCAAGTAATGACAACATGTGGTTGGTTGGTATATCTGGTTCGTTGCGAGTTCCGAGTTTTCATTCGGATAATGTCTCGAAACATTCGAGCATGATGTTCGTTCATGCAGAGCGTTTCGTGCTAAGCTTTCAGTATTTTTTGGTAAGTTTTATATAATGTGAATAAGAAATGCTTTAAGATGATATACAGATAAGAAAAAGATATCCCGTCAGGTCACCTGCCATAGGGGAAGAAAGTTTTAAGTGGTGACCTTAAATCTAAGGAGTGTGGCTAGCCTTTAGTGGTCACAAGGATGGGAATCCGTAACCCAATAGTTCCAGATCGTTATGCAAAGTGGTTCAATTCTACACAGTGTACTTAGCGTCGTTGGATCGCTTTATCTCACTCTCAGAAATTTTGATTTTTTTTTTCGTTCTGCTTTCGTCTACGGCTTGGTGGCCGGTCAGCAGTGGTCTGTGTGTGTAACTGAATATCTGGTCTACAGTTCGTCGTTACTCCCACCAGGTCTTCTGGTCTGTAGGTTCTGCCAGAACTGATGGAATCTGAAGGAGAAGCTTTAGTCCATAGAGGAAACGGCCATTGACTATTCAGTGATACCAGGTTGTCTAATCTGCCAGGGGATAGAACCAGGGGCGTTCAGGTACCATGTACCAGGTTGTCTGAAATGTCGAGGGTAGCGCATCAGGTGCTGAACATAATCTTGCTTCCCTCACTCAGTTAAACCGACATTTTAAAACAGTGTGGAGAGGAGCAAAGCCTCTCAAACATAAGCTTTTGTTACCACTGAGACGAAAAAATAGAATTTTTCATGTTTTAAACCATGACAGGCTGTTCCCCATGCCCTGAGGGTTGTCTAGTCTAAAAGAAATAAAAATGATAATATATTTATCAAAATACAGTAAAAGATTTAAAGAGGGAAATATAGCATATGTTTCTTCTATATTCAAGATGCATCAATACTTGCTGGATTTTGAATCAATTTATGTTGTTCATTGAATTTTATTGTTCGTATAAACAAAATTCGTCAGCTTTGTCTCCAGATTTACTATAATATTTTTGGTTATCGTCAATTTCAAAAAGATGTCTCCAGATGAACATCAAAATTTCTAGTTCGAACAATAAAGTCACGAAAATAGGAACACACTGACTGAAGGTAACATTATCATTATCCGGGTCACTGTAGCTGGTCTGTGGCTGCAGCTACATCAGATTTTCGTTTGGTTGGAAAATTAGCGGGAAACCTTTGAAGTTTAGCCTTACAATCTTCTTGCTGAAATTAGATAGTGGTATCTAAATATGCAAGAGATGACAGCACTGCTGCGTTCAGCTGGTGTAGAGATCTGATTTAGAAACACTTACGAGAGTTGGCAACCGCTCTTCGTGAATTTTAACTCGTTCTGCTATGTTATGGTGTTCACCAGCAAAGTGGCTTTGTTGAGCGTGAAAAACTGGTGCTCTAAGTGAGGAGGTCTGGTCTAATCACTTGGATCTAGACGCGCACGGAAGGATAGCATAGAAAATGGAAGTAATAGCGTACACGCCAGCAGCAGGAGTTTCGTAACAGTGGTTCTCGGCTTAGAAGCCGCGAGAAGAAATCTAGGGTGACGCAAATTTCTTGGGTTGCAGTGGGGAGGAGAACGACGTATCTTTCTCGCACACAAACCCGCATCGTTGTGAGGCGGATTGATGTCGTTTTTTTGGTCAGGTATGACTGCTGTTACGCATTCGGAGGCCTGGAGGCCAACGTAATGATCTTAAGTTCGGCGGTGGCGATTTCTTGAATATTCGAGCATCAAGTCATATTGATTTTCGATGTAGTATTCCCGACACGACCACACAAAGGGCGACAGTATCGTACACTACGCTGGTACTAAGACCGAGATAATGTTGAGACTTTGGTTGGATATGACACGTTGGGGCATCAGGTCAACGTCATCAGTTCCGACATGACAATTTCGCATCGTAGGTCAGGTCATTTACAACAGGTGTGGTGTTGGATCCCCTGTGATTCGAGATTAATGATTGGATTTACGTTTATGCCAGATACAAGATTATAAGATCAAAGACACTCAAACTCTGTAAGAAAAAGTCAATTATCATTCGATCTGCGGATTTTATTATGATAGATAGAGAGTTGCTAGAGAAAGATATTCCCGCCCGAGTATGACGCTGCGGCGAGGGAAGGTTGTGACTCGATGGTGTGTTATTTAGAAGGTGAATAAGATCAGTGCCTCCCTCCCTCCCTTGGCTACGGTGAGACAGCCAGTCACAGCATAGTCACGATTCAAGTTCTGAACCATATTGGTATTATTTCTACATACGATTATATCTTTTATACGTTCAAGCTGCCTATATGGATATCTTCTAGTAGCTTTTGCACTCGGACTTTTTATTATTTGTGTCCAAACGGAAAAATAGAACTAAGATTCTCCAGAGTTAGACTTTACGAAGACTGATAAAGCATTGGTTCAGAAACATTAGCGAATGAAACAGAAAAGAATACAAGGTGCGAGCATTAGTTCATGTTTTAGAGCAACAGCTGAATGTAGCCAGCATGGTCGTGTTGTTCATGATGTTGGACTGTATGTTACTTCATTAAGGAAAGTAACACACGATCTTAAACAGTCTACCCGTGTAGATGCACGTGCCTTCCTGCCTTCAGAAATCTATTTTGTCAAAAATGATGCACAGTGGCCACGCTGCTGCCATTATGAACTGTTAACTCACTGTTCACCGAAGTTTGGTTGTTCAACACACTGGAAAGCAGCATTTCGTGAATAATATAAAAATTTTCTTTCCAAATCCTGCTCATCGTGGGACATGGTAGCCTTCATTATTGCACCTTGTACAAAGTACAAGTGCATGAAATCATTCGTCATGCACCTGACAGAGAACCGCTAGTGTCTATCTATCTGGACATCAGAAACAAGCCAGAAAAGATTATTTTGCGTCAGCTGGACAGCGTTGTGAAGCGATTGGTAGATAAGAAGTCATTTCCAGTATTGTCGACTGTTCCATTTTGTAGCAAAAATGTCATTAACTTAAGTAGAAAAATAGATACAATTGAAAATGTTCAAAGCCTCTAACGCTGTCGTCATTAATCGCCCAGCTTCACCTCTCCCATCATAACTGCCTCACTTCATCTCCTCTCATCGTGTATAACTCACTTCATCCTACCCACCTCATAGCCTCATGGTAACACTCATCTCAGTCTCGTCCCATCCTCATCAACTCACGTTCACCCGCTCCCTCGCCCGCCCCTCAACATAGCTCTGCCTCTTTGCTTTCGCCTCCTGGTCAGGATACAGCAGTTGTAGGCTTTAGTTGAGCGATGAGGTACTTCCCCCTCTGTTGCCACCGGATTAGTGGTAGATCGCATGAGAGTTGTACCTGCAAAGGATCGTTTTGTTGGCAACACTTGATGTCCAACTTGGGAAATATTTTTTTGTGTGGCTTGACCCCATGCAAGCATTCGTCCACTACAAATAACAATCATAAAGTTAGGATTTTTCCATACTGTGTTGTGTTACCTTGAATGGTGTGTTAGACATACTAGGTTTGTTTTTTTATACTTGTTTACTGTTTCCCGCGTTAGCGAGGTAGAGGTAGGAACAGACAAAGAAAAGGCCTCATTTACTCTCATCCATTCTCTAGCTGTCATGAGTTATGCACCGAATCCACAGCCCCCTATCCACAGCCATGCCTCACAGATCTCAATGTTCACCGGCTGCTTCATATTACCTAGTTCAGTCCATTGATAGCACGTCGCCCCCTGTATATCACCTTACTCCAATTCACTCTACCCTGTACACGCCTTTCACCCTCTGCATGTTCAAGCCCTGAGCACTTTGTGTTATTTCTACCAAAAGAGAAAATCCATAGTTAGGCTGCTGATATGATCTGCAGTCGTTGTTAGAGCCCTTTCTGTCGTATTGGTGAAAATAACTGAAGAAAAAAATTGAAAAGAATTTTGTAGATTCCAACTACTGATTTCTGAACTTAAGTTTTAATAAATGAAGAGGAAGGGAAGGAGAGGGCATCTGATATTTTGTTCAAGTGATTAAGTCTGAACTCTACGGATGTTTCAACTATTCTCTCACTCGCTTGTTATACCAAAATCAAAACCTGTTGCTCCCTCTGATCGAGTTCTGAAAAATTTGTGATTCATTTTTGGACTGTTTTTAAAAGATTCATTTAAGCTTCGCCTTGAAAGATATCAGCTAGAAAGAGGCGTACCTACATGGCTTCCTTGCTGGAACTTTAATCGTGGATAATATTTCATACTAATATTACTGAGTTAATCGTTTTCAGCTTTATAGCTATTTCAACCAAGCTCCGGAGTTAAACATCAGACAGAATGTGATATTATATAAGCTTTCATATTACAGACACAGCTGCACTGTTTCCTCCGCTGAATGAAAATTATTCATTGCTGGGAACATTTTAAAAGCATTCACAGTCTCGGCTTACATCCCGTGCATACACTGGAGTGAAAGAGTGAGTGGGAACGTGAGTGAGGGGTGAGGGGATTGGCCTAGGGAGGGAGGAGCTGTTAGGAAGTGGGGCCCACTGTACAGCCCGAGATCTACTGTATCCCGGCACGCACACACACACACACACACACACACACACACACACACACACACACACACACATACACACACACCCCTCCTTGGTGTAGTAATTAGCGTTACTGACTATGATTCAGGAGTCCTGGGCGCGGCAGTCGGCTTGCACCTAACCCAGGTGTTCCTGCTCTTCTTGGGGCTGGTCGATAAATGGGTACCTGGCTTACTTAAGCTGGGGATGTATAAGTGCACATACACACATAAGAACAAAAATTATACATATATACAAAATTGAGATATTGAGCAACACGAGTGCAAACATTCCTCATAACACGCAAATAGTAATCAAAAATTGTTTTCGCACATCGGGAGCCGACAGGTGGCGCTGAACCGATCTCTCTCACTAGTGTGGTCTGTCAGGTAATGGGAAAGATAATCAGAAAGCAAATGGATAATTGAATGAACAAGAATAATTACCTGAGGGATAACACGGTTTCAGGGAAAAGTCATGCGCTACGAACCTTTCAGATATCCACGAAAGAGTGAGCTCTAGACAAAAGACAAAAACTGGGTAGACAGTCTGTATCTGGACAACTATAAAGCATTGAAATCTGCCACATAAAATGGTGATAAAGTAACTGAATCTTGAGACGGGAATAAGAGAGATGTTCCCTCAAGAGATAAAATATCATCTTAGTGGTTGGGGAAGACGACGCAAGTCGGTGAAGCTATCTAGAGATGAGTTATAGTCAGCAGTGGCGTGCCACAGGGGTCTGTTCTGGAACTATTGTTTTTCTTGATGTATCTGAATGACTTGCCGAAAGTTACGGTCTCCTGCCTGAATACGTTTGCAGATGATGCAATTGTCATGATAGATGTGAAAAGCAAAGGGACCTAGACAGACTCTGAAACTGGTGTGTTACATGGTTGATGAAGTTCAAACAGATTAAATGCAAAAGAAAAAAAATGAGTATGAGTTACAGCGAATGAAGGCCACGGTATAATTATCATCTTGCAGGATATAAGTTGCACAAATCTTTTTGTGAGAGAGACTTGGGGGTTGACATTATTTCTAACCTTTTGCCAGCTTCATCCATATGAGGAAAATAGTTCAGGAGAAGTTGCCTGCTGCCAAATATTAACGTTGTATAAAAAGTCCATGGATGAGGAGATATTCAGGAAGCTCTTTCACATCCTAAATAAACCCAAAACTATGATATACTTCTCAAATTTGTTCGCCGCTCTAAAGGAACACAAAATGCTTGCGGGGAAGATCCAGAGGACAACAAAAAAGATGATACGGAATCAAGAAAGCTGAGTCAAAGGAAAACTTGAAGACTTTCCTTTAAATACCCTGAAATACGAGTGTCGATTCCAAAAGAGTTAGTTCGCGGACTCTTAACATTTCTTCACGAAGAACCTTGAGGAATGACATACAGACAAGTCAGGTGACGGATTCCGTCTGGAAGGTAGGCCTCAATGTATTCCTGGAGCCTCCAGCACTGATATACAGTGACCAGAGTTGTGGGTTTTCCTGAAGGATAAACCAAACTTAAACGCATCTGCGAACTCATTGACGGAGGCGTAACAGATGGAGCGAGGCGACGATGAGTACAAAAGTCATCCCTTCATCTTGCTACCTGGTTCGTGCTGAAGTTACTCGTCATACGGTGAAATGTAGCGTTCGTGATTTTGCTTTTGCCATGAATCGACATAGCTTCAAGCACAGCGAGGCAAAATGGACAAGGGGTCAATTCAGGAAAGGAAATGATGGACTGGTATTTGCCACGTTCAGGAGACAGGAAAGGTGATGACTACGAAGGCCTAGCTGCGGCACGTCGTGCGTGCTGATCGTCGTCTTCAACGAGATGTGTGACAACACAGCAGGAAAATGCTTTTAACTTCGGTGTATTGAAATATGCTTTTCTTCCTCACGAAACTTATCGCGCTTTTTCTGCCTGAATACAGAATATGGAATATTATCTTATTTGTTGACAAGGTTAATTGCAGAGATAAGAAATAGTCTTGAATCCTAATCTTTGTAATGAAAGAGCAAAATATGGTGTTCAATTGATAAAGTTTTTAAACTACGGAGCAAGAAATGTGCTCCTCCAGCTGTTCCCGTCTTACCAAACGGTAACAGAACAGCTACCACGTCCTTGTCTTCCTCCATCAGACCTTGCTTCACCACTCCACCTCCAAAGCCTCTTCCACCACGAAGTCTTCCAACAGACCCTTTTTTTTTTTACCTGTCTGCTTCAACGCTACCACCATCATCTCTTTGTATTCCTCCAGCAAACACTACCTCACCACCTTGCTCCACGACCACCACACCTCCTCTGAACCAGGATACTGAGCCGGATCCTCACACACAACAATCTGCTGAGTGAGGCTCTGTTGTCTCCCTCGGTGGCTGGGTACACCTGCCTGTCGGTCTCAGTGGGCGACTCGAGCTGAGATGAAGCCACAAACAAATTGCGTTCACCATTGTACTGACAGTTTCCTGGAACGAGCAAGAATTCAGAGGAATATCTGGCCTTGGAAAATCTCTCTCTCTCTCACTCTCTCTCTCTCTTTACTTACGCCAGGCAAGAGGCTTCATTCCATATATATTCATCTATTCATTTCCAGCTACCATACAATCCCCGTTTAAGAACGGGCCTCTCGTGCTACCCAGCTACTCTTTCCAGGAGCTCCTGCAGCTCCAGAGTTGCCGGTATGTATGTGAGAAATACTTAGAAAAGCAAATGGATTTGTATGTAGCATTTATGGATCTGGAGAA
>JAUTXX010533001.1:0-10936 GCA_032273605.1 Panulirus laevicauda | reverse complement strand
AAAGGGGTTCCTCAGGCTGTAGCCCCAGGAAAACCCATCAAGTGGGTTATAGCGTTACCGAGAACAAGTGTAACAACACACCCTAATCTGCTGCTGCCTCTCACCACCTAGGGATCACGGTCAACTTCTCACGTCTCTTCCTGGAAGACGTTCTTTATTGGCCTCATAATCTTGACGAGAGGATCTGAAGTGTAAACGTTCAGCATCTGCATATTGTTGCTCTAAAGTGACTCACTTTACTTCTGGAAAGTTCAGGGAACGCGCCTCACAACGGCTCCAAGTATAACCATTCTTCAGCAGCTACACTTCTTTGGGTATTTAGAAAGTTTTAAACCCCCTCTAAAAGAGAGAATCAGATTTTCATACATTATAACCCCTTTTCTCTTGACGGTAAATGCTATATAAACATTATCAAATCCTTTAAGTACTTCATTTCACCCTCATTCATTTATGGAGTGAGTTGATAAAGTCTCGCTGTTGATTAATTTCGTGGGCAGCTCCTTTGTGAGTGTGATCTCGAGTGTTAGGTATATTTATACAAAGCAAGGGTGGCCTCTCGTTATCCGCCAGACCGCTCCTGGCCGTCCACATCAGCAGCATCAAGTGAATAGCATACAGGAAAGATTTACTTTCATCCCTCAACGAAGTACTGGAGGGATTTTTCTTCTTAGCATTAATGTTAATCTGAGTACCTCAGGTTTAAATGCATTGCTCAGGCGTAATCTTTGGAGCGTATGATATTCATCACAGAGCTTCGACTTTTTTTTCTTACGCCTGATAATCACTGTGTTGAAGTTCTTAGTAACAGCGTATTATACGTTGACTGGAGGATAAATGGATTATGTTCGCTACGTCCTCACTGTACAGATCCACTTCTGGGGAGCGACTGGTCCATATGATATCCACTTACATTTCAAGTCTCCAGTGTGGCACAGCCTCTTGACATCATCCGTACTGAGAAATGTAAAATTAGCATATTGTCTTCAGTTTCTCTCTTTCATTACGTCCATCCTCTATATCATGCATCGCTAACGAATCAAATGGGGATGAATTAGGGAGAAAATTAGCAAGCAAGATGATCAAATATCAGGGGCAAGGGAGAAAGACACGATTAAGGGAAAAAGAGGAGAGGTTGAAGGTGGAAAGTTTGCTTGAAACGAAAAATCTAAATCAAAGGGTGTACCTGAATAACGAAGAAAAGGTGTGAAAACTAAGATTGTGTGACGAGAAGGAGAAGGAGCTGAAAGAGATGAGTGCCATGAGTAAAAGGCGAAAGAAATACGGTAGTGTGGACAATATCAAAGGATAGAATGAATGTGACATTGTTTGAAGATAGGAGTAAAGGTTAAGAGGATCATGTAGGAAACTGAGACGTTCAGAGAAGTGCGAAAGGCAAGGATAGCAGAGAGAGAGAGACTAGAAAGGAGATTAGACCGTATCAGACAGCCGTCTCCCGGTGGGATCAGCTGACTGGCCGTATTTGTAAACAGTATAGTATGTTTGTCAGGTAAACTGCTCATCCTGCGGCCTCACGTTCATCAGTAACTGATTACTGTTAGTTTCATGACCTCTGGTTCATTACAGTCTCTGGATCATCAAGGACTCATGGTTCACCATACCTTCTGGTTCATGAATATTTCTAGCTCATCACAATCTCTGGTTCAACTTAGCCTCTGGTTCGTCATAGCCTCTGGTTCGTTGTAGCATTTGGTTCATCATAACCTCTGGTTCATCAAAGCCCCTGTTTCGCTTTAGCTTGTAGCTCATCACAACCTCTAGTTCATTGCAGCTTCTGGCTCATCGATGCCTCTGGTTCAATACAGTTTCTGGTTCTTCACCAATTCTGGTTCATGACAGCCTCTGGATCAAAGCTTCTGGTTCACCACACAATCTCGCCTTATTACTTCTTGTTCGTCACAGTCTCTGCTTTTAAAAGAAAGTGCAGATCAAATAAATCATGGAGAACATCTTGAAATTAAAGCTATTACCATCCTTCGAAAACGTGAAATACATTTTAGACATAGTTTTGCCAAAATCTTTTATCAAAAGGAATCATCGCCAAGGCATCTTTTCGGTCTGAGTTAAAATTCTCAGTGCATTAAGTATATCACTATTTACATTATCCCTCCTCCTTAATATTCCTTTTTGTATCTCCTCACTACACATCCTTTCCCACTCTACTTCCGTTGCTAAACATTCCGTCTTCCTCTTGGTACTTTCCAACTCCTCCCCACCCACACCTTCTCTTAGCTAAGACTTCCTCCTCCTTCACGCCTTCATTTTTTCTTTACCCAGTTACTCTAGGCCGCCACTTGCCTAGCGTTCTCAATTTACACCCGTCGTTTAATCAGACACTCCCAGTTCTTTCCTGTCCTAGCATTCTCATTTCACACCCTCCATCCATCCAGATGTACCAGGCTCACTCTTGCCCCCAGACTTCTATCACACCACCTGCAGTTCAAACAGATCCTCCATGGCTCTCACCTGCTCCAGTGTTCTCATTTCACACGTACAGATCACCAGACTCGTCCATATGATAATCTACACACACTCACAGTTCAGTCTTAGTTCACACAACAACCCTTCGCATTTTTCCACTCACATGTGTTTTTCCAACAGCTTTACTTTTGTTTTCTTCATTTCTAAGTACGACCAGGAATGCATTATAGATACAAACGTTCCAAATATGAAATATGATGTATATCAGATACCCGTTAATGACTATCTCTGTTCGGCTTCTTTCAGTATAGCTAAATACAAGTTTCATAAACAATTACTGACTGTATTGAACCTCTGTCATGTTCCATGAACAATGTATTCACACAACCAAGTTCACCTTACACATTATGAACTATACGTTAACTAGTAAGGAACGAAAGTAACTGATGTTTAACCAGATCCATATAAAAAAGCTACTGAGGTCTTTCTATCGCTTTAAAGTGATTCTACTTTTTCTTCTTTCAGACGACCAGAATCCGGGAGGTCCATCTATGAATCATCAGAGAATCTCCTGAGTGCCTGAGTCTACCTGGTCTTGGCCGTGCTGCCTGGTGTGAGGGGCTGAGGCTCTCAAGCCCTCAGAATCCTGATGGAAGATTTCATTCATAACCAAGAAGCGATCTACAAGTTTAACGTGAACTTAATAGAGAATATGAGAGGTAAATGATCTTTTACGTCATCAGGGAAATAAAAGATCCGATCACCTCTTTATAGCGAGTTATCTGGGAATAAGACCACCTCAAGTCTCACGTCACAGATAACCTCAGCCAGCAACATGAACGAGACGGTGCAGTTTGATTTTGATGTCAACGACACCTTCCCTCTCAACTGTTCCTACCTCAATGGTACTGACTCGGATGCGGCGCAGAACTGCAGCCTCGGCGTCTTCTCGGGCGATGTGTCACCCATCCACATGGTGGCCAACATCATCATGCAGGCCTGTTACTCCATAGCCTTCCTGGTGGGTCTGAGTGGTAATACCCTCGTCATCTACGTGGTCACCAGGTTTTCTAAAATGCAAACCGTCACCAACCTTTACATCTTCAACTTGGCTGTAGCCGATGAATTGTTTGTTATCGGTATTCCATTCCTTATGATCACATCGGCTTTGGGCTACTGGGCCTTTGGCTCCATCATGTGTAAACTGTACATGATCACAACTTCGCTCAATCAGTTCACCAGTTCGCTTTTCCTAACCATCATGAGCGCCGACCGCTACATCGCCGTCTGCCACCCCGTCAGTTCACCCAAGTTCCGAACCCCCATGATCTCCAAGCTGGTTTCCCTAACAGCTTGGACCACCTCTGCCCTTATGATCGTGCCTGTCTTCATGTACTCCAACACCCTCGAAGTTAATGACCTTGTGAACTGCAACATATTCTGGCCAGATGGCTTCGGGGTAAGCGGCCAGTTCGTCTTCACACTATACTCATTCATATTAGCATTCGGCATTCCGCTGATCCTCATCTTCATCTTCTACAGCCTGGTACTGCACAAACTGAAAACCGTCGGGCCCAAATCTAAATCCAAAGAGAAGAAGAAGAGTCACAGAAAGGTGACCAAAATGGTGCTGACGGTGATAACTGTGTACGTCATATGCTGGCTGCCGTACTGGGTGCTGCAGCTGGCGCTCATCTTCAGCCCACCAGGTGAGGGCCAAAGTCCTTTTATGGTCGTTCTCTTCCTGATCTCATCCTGCTTGTCCTACATCAATTCGGCCATCAACCCCATCCTGTACGCCTTCCTCAGCCAGTACTTCAAGAAGAGTTTCATGAAGGCGTGTACCTGTGCCAACAAGACGGACGTCAACAACGTCCTCGCTGTCGAAAACTCAGTCTTCTCGCGACGGCGGGGCGGGTCATCGAAACCCAAGAGCACTAAAAGTCACGATTTGGAGTCCAACGACGCTTACACGACGCAGTGCATCAGGGACGAGCCTACTACGGCCATCACCATGACCACCCGCTCCACCATTAGCCACGTGGGCCGGGAGAACGGCACCGAGATCCCCACCTCGCAGCTCTGAAGACATCACCAGCTCTGCTGAAAAATCTCCTGACCAGGTGAGACACCTTTGCCCCCTCACCCACCCTTTGACACTTCCTCTTCCAGGGTTCCATTCGCTTGCCATATCCACTCCTACGTATCTGAAACACTTCACTTCCAAATTTTCTTCATTCACGTAACTTGTCCCTTTACCTGCTAATAACCTTGTTTTTATTCACATTTACTCTCAACATCTTCCTTTCACCCACACTCCCAGACTCAGCCACCAACTTCTACAGTTTCTCACTCGATTCTCCCACCAGTGCTTAGTCAACAGCAAACAACAACTTACTCACTTTCCAGACCCCCTTTAACCCTCTACAGACTGTATACTTGCACCTCTCTCCATGACTATTTTATTTACCTCCCTGACCACCCCATCCATAAGGAAATTAAACAGCCATAATGACATTACACACCCCTGCCTCACACCAACCTTCACCTTAAAGAACTCAGTCTCACCTCCTCCTACTCGTACATACGCCTTACAGTCTTCACATACGCTCTCTCCATTCCATAAATGCCACATACAAACTCATTTGTTTAAGTATTTCTCACACACATTCTTCAAAGCAAACATCTGATTTACACATCCTCTCACTCCTGCCAACATATTGCTCCTTCCTAATCTGATGCTCTGTACATGCTTTCACCCTCCCAGTCAACCACTCTCCCACACAGCGTACCATTTACATTCGACAAACTTATACTTTCGTCATAAAAAAAATTGTGGGTAAATAGAATAACATGGATGAGGACATGAAGAATGCAGAAAGCATACAGATATCAAAAAAGTTATTGTGAAGAACGCTCAAGAGATGGGGCACGTCACAATTGTGAGACTCTCCCCTTGTACAATACTAATAGTTTATTACACCAATGACGTCAACTTCATTTCTATAGTGAGTCGCAGCAACTCTACTCACTAGAAGCCATATATCTGGCCACATTGGACACGGTTATCGTAATCTCATTATTCAAAATGTTCATCATTGTCGTCACCTGTATTCTAAATAATCTATTGATAAACGATCGTTGATATAATGCGTTTGATTTGATATTCAGTTCTCCATGTTCATTTTGAAGAGATTGGTATTAGATAATGCTTCGATTCTGTTTGATTCTACAGAGGAGTTCTTGTGAGAGAAGGTCAAAGCAGTTGACTACTGGATGTAAGAGGGAGGGATTAGCTTAGGTGAAGGGGAAGATTGTGACTGGATCGGTAAAATGGAAGACAACACATCAGAAAGGTTCCAATGGACGTTACGGATATAGGAAAAGAAATGGTATCTAGCACCTCTAAAAGATGATGATCATTAGAATTAGGATAATAATTTCCTTGAGTCTTCATATCTGGCAAAGATCCATAGTTCCTTACGTGAATTAAGATCATATGTCGTGACTCCCATAACACTTATGGTAGTAGCTATGTGGCGCTATTTTCATTGGCCAATGGCATTCATCTTGTTGCTCCGACGGAGGGAAGACCTCTCTTGTGTAACTCGTACAGCGTTCAGAGGAATGTTGAGGCTTTCGTAGAGACACGTCCATATTCAAGAAAGTGTATGGCTTATGTTCGCCATCTCATAAGAGGCTTTAACATGATGTGAAATATGTTATAATATATTCCCATTTATATATCTATAAGAAAATACAGTTCGTATTTCTTGTTCCTGAATCATTTCCTGGTGCTTCTAATGCCTGGAGCTAGATATATAAAATCTTTTGACAAAGTTTGATGATACGTGTAGGATGAACGTGTAAATGAGTGAACACTCTTGTTCAAACATGTTTGCCTCCCACATCAGGATAACAAGGTGCACGCATCATTATCATCATCCCTTGTGGATATCATTATCATGAAATGTCATGACTCTCACCCTTCTCCACCCCTCTCCTTCTCAGATGGTACCTGAGGATCCACCATGCAACGACCAGCATCATCATCTCATGACGTCAACTTCGGTCTCCAGAGTGAGAGTCGTCGCTGAAATACGGCAGCTGCATCAGGTTTCCAGGGGATCAAGAGGCTGCCAGATGACATCTGGAGGTTCTCTTTGATGCCATGACTTCAAGAAAGAAGCCTGACTTCTCCCATAATGAAATGCCTTCGAGGGCTTGGGAATGTCCTAATTTCCCTAGATTCTCTTACACCCGACACAAATTCCAAATGTAATGAGTTCCAGAATTTACTCTGAAATCTATTGTGAGTCTGAGCAGTGTTTAAGATATTAAGTTTTCTATGTAGGTTTCCAGTTCAATTTGTTACTCTGACATCCTACGCATATCCCACTTAATCCAAGTCATAAATGCAGGTGCAAGTTCAAGACATCCTTTCTTGTTCGAGATTCTACTCCAGGTTTCTTGGTATCACCCTAAGAACATAAGGCCATCTGAGTTTCCCAACATCCTCTAAAGTTTTAGACAATAATTCAAAACAGAAGTCTTAAGACTTACGTCCCATAGCCAACCAAAGACTCCATTACTATTCCAATAAACATGGAAACTTAGTCTTAAAGTATACCATCCCATTACGTACCAGTCATCAACTCCAAACTTTTTGTAATTTCAAGAAAACTTTCTCAGATTTTGAAAGACATCTTCGTTTCAGACAATACCTACAGCTCCAGAACAAGTTCCAAAAAAAAAGAAAAACGTTTGCAGTTCAAGACATGAGTCACCAACATTTCTAGACGCTAAATCTCGAAATATCAACATCTTTCAGTTTTCTGATATGAATATAACTTCCTAATGCCACCACCAGTTTCGTACAACTACTCCAATCACATACAGTATTACGCCAAGTCCCAAATCAGAATCAGTTTCTCTACGTATCTAATATTTCAAATTTTGCTACTAGCACCTCATTTTCTTTTTGCAGCCTTTATATGACGTTGTTAGGAGTTTCCCAGCGAGATAGTCTTGAGTACCTTTCATGTTCACATCTTCCTCGTACCAGAACGTAAGAATTCTCTTTACTGTTTTTTACTATCGAATCAATTCGGCCAAGAGCTGCGTCTCCAAACAGAAACCGACTTGAAATATTATCGTGAGAAGCCGTGGCCTCTAAAGGTATAGTTTACATAGAGTGAAAACTGAACGAAGTCTGTCGTTGGTAATGATAATCAACATAGTAAGGGAAGGCGACTGCGAAGCAGCAGGTTACAGTATGGAAGAAAATGTGATATCTGAAAAATAAGATAAAAAAAATGATTACAACTGCCGTCAGTATATAAGAATCACGTATATATCTTGTGGTGAGTTATTACCAACTGATGATTCCTGATGATTCCTCCTACTTCAAAATGCTTTGAATGCTTCTACAATCATATGATTTTTTTCTCTTTCACATTTCTTTAAGTTTAACTTCCTGCCTTGATGGGTTCAGTATATCTCAGTGACTTTTGCTGAGGCAAGAGGAAGGGGCTTGATGAAGAGGGTATGGGCCATAAAGATTTATAACCACTTTGACTAGCTTACTCCCTGATATCCTTGCTCCCGCTGACCGAGTCCCGCTGCAGATAATCGATCAATCAGTTTGCTTGACTGAAAGTGAATGCTAGACGTAGGCAAAGGCTATATATGATGCGGAAGGAACGTCTAAGATAAGCTCTACGACTTCACAGGAACTCTAATGTATTCATACTCCTCTATGCGATGCTCTCACCAACGGAGTGAATCAGGTGCATCAGGAGAGCTGTTTTTGCAAGGCGGATGGAATAGCAAATAATAAGGACTACCTAAGGGGGTCAGCCTTGACCTCATTTCTGATCGTATGACTGAGGACGGCGGACAAAATCCACTCTCGCCAGTTCTTTTAACGACAAAGGCAACAGTCAAAATCAAAACGCACTAGAGCAAAGTCTTCAATGAAAAAAGAAAAAGCGTAGGGAAGAGGCGGGGGGGCCTTGGCAAAAGAAAAGGAGAGAAGAGAAAATATATATATTTTAGACATCTAAATTCTAAAACATATCCTTGAAGAAAGTGAGGTCAGCTCTTGGGAACAAAAACTGAAGTATTGTCAACAAATGAAAAACAGACTCAAAATCATGGCGTGGGAAAAAGTAGTTATGATGATGAGATTACTGTAGAGATGACTCTTGTGAATAAAGATATGATAGCAACGCTTCATCCACATAAGAAGAAATTATCCTCCTAGTGTGAGGAATAACTTAGATGAGAAAAATCTTCGCATCTGAATTAGGTTCTCAGATTACATAGACAGATCAGCTTTGTGCGCAACATGTGGTTGTCATGATGAATTAAAGGTGTTCACTGGTGGGACCGGAGAGAAAGGAGAAATGAAAAGAACCTACGTCTAAGAAATATCAAACTCAATTACCTTACGGCTGCCCTGCTGGGAAATCCTATCCAAATCCAAGATTAGATTTGTGATTGAGCTCAGATGAGAAGTAGATCGAACCATAGCAAATGGAGGAGACCTGTAATAAGTGGAAGATTACAGATATAACCTTGGTTATCTGCTCAAGAAAGGAGGTCACCGACAGAAGGTAGGAAGAGGTTAAAGACATCGATAAAGCTGAGGAAAACGACCGCTGATAAGAAATGGATAGGTTGATCCATCAACATTTAGGCAGATGGGCTAGAAGACGATAGAAGCAAGAGAGCTAATTGAAGAAAAGAGAATAAAAATAGTACAGCATGAAGATTGGAGCCTATGGTAAACCCTATCAAACACGAAATATTAGGAGTGACGATATAATATTTCTCGAAATCTTTCTCTGAGAAAATAACCGGAAATTAACAACATAAGAAAGCATATCACCTGTCGATGTAGCCTTGCGGAAACCAATACTGGTGATCACATGAAGAGGTGAAGGATTCTAATGGCTTAAAGGAATGAAAGTTGGGGAGGGATTCATTAATTATGGAGTCTGTAGAAATTAAGGAAAACAGAGCGTTAGTTGGAAGGATTAATATGGTTTTCCTTCCTCGAGATGGGCTGTATCAGTTCATAATTCTTATATGAAGGATCATCATGGTGTCACGGCGAAGGCCAAACAAACGAAAGCGCACAGGCACAAGCTGAGGCATTACATTCCTTCAAAACATGAGGATGAATTTCGCCAGGTTCGTACTCTTTTGTTTGGCCCAAAGTCAGCAGTGTTTTTTGAATTGTTCGAAAAAGAACAGATACTGCAGAATGAGGCACTGAGTCAGGATAAGACGTATTAAGAGGTGAAGGAATGATGAAATTAGGCAAATTAGGAAAGAGGAAAATACGAGAACCTGAAAAAGTAGTTTATTGACGGAAGAAACAGGTACAATGTGTCCATACAGGAAAAAGGAGACACAGATGCACAGAAAATATGAGATGTTTTTTGAGATCATACGGAATCAAAGAGGTTATGAAGCTTTCTTTGGTATACAGCAATGCTTTACCTCACCAACAGAAAGTCCGCAACGATTTCGACCGGAGATGAAAGCTGAATCTAAGTTAAGGGACAGAAAGTCTATACAAATCATGTATCATTACAGAAATGATCAACCATCGGCTGGATATCAAAATATTCCCAGAAACAGAAATAGGCATGTTCTACTTACGACCCATCCCTGTCAAGTTTGGTCGAAATTAGGCCAGTGGTTTCGTAAGAGACTTTTATGAGAACTCAACAAAATAGACTTAAATTAGATAGATGATGAAAAGAAAAACTATAAACTTCACTGTAGAGCCCGTATCATGTGGTAAACAGTTTATCGTTAAATTGCTACATTTCAAAATTCAGCCAATTTGGCCTCATCACAAAGAGGCAATTGAAGAAAATTTTTGGGGAGGTTACACAAGCCATCTTGGATGGGCAACGAACAGCACATAAGTTTGAAAAGGAATCGACTTATGGCTTTGATGTGTGGCTCAAGCTGGTCTGATAGTTCCAAAGGATACGATGATGGGGAGGACTCACGGCGCCTATGGCCAAGTGAGCTATACGAGAAAGCAGCGGTTAAAAAAAATAAATAGATAAAAAAAGAAAGAAAAGAAAACACGAAAGAAACCCAAATCTAAAAAAAAGAAATATATTTTCAAAGAATAAAAACTGACTGTCAAATTATGGAGAGGAATGGAAAAATATAAAAAGGAAACATAATGAATTACTCAGTAAAGATGAAAGAATGATATACCCCAAAATGTCGGCATATTATGAGATGCGGGAGTCATTACTAGCCTCCGGAACATGTTATTTCCCACGTATGATTATATAACATCCAACACTAATTACAGACCCAGGTGAGTCCGTCCCGCTGGTGCCATGAGTACGTCTCTTTGTGTCCCCTGAACCTGACCTCAGTCTTTTACGGCTCTCTCTCTCTCTCTCTCTCTCTCTCTCTCTCTCTCTCTCTCTCTCTCTCTCTCTCTCTCTCTCTATCTCTC
>JAUTXX010533000.1:0-20363 GCA_032273605.1 Panulirus laevicauda | reverse complement strand
TCTCTCCCTCCTGAGTGTTCAGGCCCTAATTGCTCACAATTCTTTTCACTCCTTCCTTCCACCTCCAGTTTGGTCTTCCACTTCTCATTGTTACCTCCATTTCTGACACATATATCCTATTTGTCAACCTTTTCTCACTTATTCTGTCCATATGTCCAAACCATTTCAGCACACCTTCTATTGCTCTTTCAACCACAGTCTCTTTATTACCACACATCTCTCTTACCCTTTCATTACTTATTTGATCAAACCACCTCTCACCATATGTTGTCTTTAAGCATATCATTTCCAACACATCCACCCTTCTGCAACCCTATCTCTATCCCATGCCTCACAACCATATAATATTGTTGGAACTACTATTCCTTCCTGCTTTCCAAGATAATGTTCTCTTTCCACACATTCTTCATCGCTCCGAGAACCTTCACCCCCTCCCTTACCCTATGACTCGCTTCCTCCAATTTTTCTCCATTCAAACTCACATCTCAGTGAACTTGTCCCTCAACCCTGCTGAACCTAATAACCTTGATCTTATTCACATTTACTCACAACTTTTGCTTTTCACTCACTTTTCCAAACTCAGTCACCATTTTTTGCAGTTTCTCTTTTGAATCAGCCACTAGTGCTGTATTATAAGTGAAAAACAACTGACTCACTTTCCAAACCCTTTCATCCCCAACAGACTGCATACTCACCCCTCTCTCCAAAATTCATGCATTTACCTTCCTAACCACCTCATCCGTAAACCAATTAAACAAATATGGGGACATCACACATAGACCAACCTTCTCAAGGAACCAATCAATCTCCTCTCTTCCTACTTGTGCACATGCCTTACATCCATGATTAAAACTTCTCTGCTTCTAGCAGCTTCCCTCCCATGCCGTATACTCTTAAGACCTTCCACAAAGCATCTCCATCCTCCCCATCATATGATTCTCCAGACCCATAAATGCCACATACAAATCCATCTCTTTCACTGAATAATTCTCTCACACATTCACACATTCTTGAAAGCAAACACCTGTTCCACACATCCTCTACCACTTCTGAAACCACACTGCTCCTCCCTCCCCAATCTGATGCTCTGTATATACCTTCACCATCTCATTGAATACCCTCCCATGCAATTTTCCAGGAATACTCAACAAAGTTATGTCTCTGTAGTTTGAACATTCGCCTTAATCCCCTTTGTCTTTGTACAGTGGCACTATACATGCATTCTGTAAGGCACTTCACCACAATCTATACATACATTGTATATCCTTACCAACCAATCAACAGCACAGTAACCCTCTATCCTAATACATTCAACTGCAATACCAATCCAACCCACCACCTTGTTGGATTTCATCTCCACAAGGCTTCCACAGCTTCTCTGTTCACCAAATCAATCTCCCTGACTCTCTCACTTTGCACACCACCCTGACCAAAACACCCTACATCTGCCACTCCTGTCATCAAACACATTCAACAAACCTTCAAAATTCTCCCTCCATCTCCTTACTTCATCACTACCTGTTATCAATTCCCCTCTTGCCCCCTTCACCGATACACATTTGTTTACTTGTGTATGTCCCTGTTTTTAAACCACGTATTTCCAGTCACCAGTCCTTTTTCAGCACACATATCCTCCAATTAAACTCTCTACTGCTGACACACTCGCTCTGCTGCTCCCAAGACACTTGCCTCTCGTGATCTTTCTTCTCATGGCCTGTTGCACAAGTACTAATGATGACACATCTCTTGCAATCCACTGCATTAACCATGTCTTCAGTCATTTTGATTCATTCATCTACCATTCATAAACTGTAAAAGTACTTCATCTTTCTTCACAAGTTTCCTGCATAATTTCATGTTATGGCCTCTATGGTTTCTCTGTCCTTACATGTCTCAAAGAACTGTTCACAGTTTATGTTATAGAATTCTTTTTTGATTAAAGGGTGTGATCAGGTCACCCTCCACTCTTTCCTTTTCTAGGTTGGGCAAATTTAAATCCCCTCACCTGTTCTTGTAACCAGGTTCTCCTTATCCTAGTTCCGTCTTTGTTCCTCTTCTCAGGATCATCTTTTTTAGCTCTTTGTGCTTCTAAATTTAGTTGTGTTAACAAAACTTGTAAAACATAATCTAGTTTTGGCCTTATGTATAATGTGTACAGTTTGCACTTGAATTCTGCTCTGATATTTGTTACCAGGGAGTTGGACTCTTTGAATATTCTAATAAGGTGAGACTCTGGTGACTCTGGCAATAGGTTAGGTAGAGAGTAACTTCCAAGTCATTGTCACTTGCAGATTAGTGCATTGTGTATCTTGCAAAATGATGAACTTTTTGAGGTCTTCTTTTCCTGTGAATTTTGGGCTTTTCTTTCCCTGTGACCAATCCTCATTACTTTGCATGTCCTTGGGTTAAAGTTCATCATTCATGTGAAATACCAGCTTTGGTGTTTTTTAGGCTCCCTTTTGAGATGTTGCAATGCTCCGTTCTTTTCAGTTCCCTTGTGACCTTTCCATCTTATGCAAACACATTCAGGGAGGAGTCCATACCATTGGATAAATAATTTACATAGATGAACAAGATTAATGGTCCTAGAACAGGATCCTGTGGCACTCTACTGATGCCCCCAACCCCATTTTAATGATGGTTGCTCTGATGTGTGCTCTTTGTTCCCATCCAAATAGGTAATTTGTCCATCAAAGGAGTTTTCCCCTTCTTACTCCTTCTTGGTGATCCAGCTTTGTAATTAGCCTCCAATCCCATACATTGTTCAATGCTATCTGGCAGTCCAGATTCAAATAGTCTACCTAACCTTAAAAACAGAGCTTACTCTCTTGGAAATCCAAGAGGTTTGTTACACGTGCCCTCCTTTCCTTAGAACTATGTTGTCCCTTACTTAGGTAATTACTCTTTTGCAGAAAGTCATTCATTTGCTCTCATGATATTATCCAGACTACTCTCATTATTTAGACTGGTCTGTAATTTCGTGCCTTTTTCTGGTCCTTCTTCATGTAGGTGGGTATGACTGTTGCCTTTTTCAACTCCCTTTGCCTGCTTCCTTTCTTGTATAATGTTTGAGGTGGTTTGTCTTATGTATCTACACATATCTTCAGCAGAGATGGTGAAATTTCATCAGGTCTGTGAGCCATTTAGGGGTCAAGACCTTTTAGTATTTTAATGTTTACTAGGTATCTCAGTTTTCCCAAGCTCAATATTCCTCCAGTTTACTGATGATCTATATTGTCTACCACTGTGAAAACACTTATGAACTTGTAATTCAGATCCTCGTATATCTTTACATCATTCTCTATAGTTCCTCCTTTATTCAGTTCTATACATATCCTTACATCGTCCTCCACAATTCTTCTCTTTGAATTCTTAAGCCTAATTAGCTGCTCTTTGTGGACTGTTTATTGTTAGTGAATTTATGGAAAATGTTCGCATTTTACCTGTTTTTCATAATAACCTTTTCAATGTTTTTCTGTTCTTCCTTACTTATTTTGTTATACTTGTTCCTTGCTCTCTAATACAAAGGAAAAGCTGGCTGGTTGGAGTATAGTGTACATCTTTGCCACTGCACATCTGAAATGTTCTTTCCCTTTTGACATCTTTTTGAAACCATTCGTCCATCTTTTTGACAATCCACCGTATTGAGGCTTAAGCTATTCATGTTCCTGCTTATTCTTTTTTAAATTTCGCTGAACTTCTTACCACAACACCCCGGCTCTTGGATACCATACTCCATTTTCCCAGTCTATGATACCATAGAAATTGTTGAGGTCTTTGAAGTGTTCATGATTATATATCCTCTTTAGGTCTTGCATCACCTCTGCAGTGTTAGCTTCCTTATCTACCACATAATCAAACCTGGTTATTATATGATTGCATTTTCCAGTTTTTATATTGCAATTGATATTCACAATGTCCATGGTAGTATATGTGTGTGTCTGTGTGAAATGAAGTGAATTTCTACAGAGCAGGATATGTTTTATGTTTTGGAAAAGGTGTTGCATCAGTTTTTCTGGAGTGTGATAGAGTATCTTCTTAGTTTGTAATCGCTAATAGAGAAGATTTTTTTTTTATCTTGATGTTGCACTAGTAGTTATCAGTGAGTTGACCATGTCTTTGTCATCTTGCAAAATTCCTAGTAATGTAAACCAATATCTGGTTATTATTTGAATAACAGTGATTGGAATAATCTTTGTTTAGTTTTAAAGGAAGTTAGACTTGCAGAATGGTTTGTCACTATAGTTGTATTGATGCTAGGGAGGGCATAACTCAGGGAAAGGCTTTTACTGGAAGTAGATTGATAAGCTCTTGGGTTCAGTTCATTCTTTTCAGAGTTATGAACTGGTTATATTGCAGGCAATTAGTAAATATGTGCTGTTGTAGTGTTTCTTGAAGTTTCCATGTGTCTTTGAAAGTCAATATTCATCTCTAAAAGTCAATATTCATCTCTTTTCAGAATTTTTTCTTATTGTTAGTATTCTGGTAGGCTTATTTCCTCATTATTTGTTACTTGACCTTTCATTGAAGCATTAGAATGTTATCATAATACTTTTCAATATGTACAGTTGTGTACATACCCTAATGTATATTTAGTTTTGTTTTCCAGCTAAAACTAATTCATTGTCAGTTACAAGAGGAATTATTGGAAAGATTATTGAAGATGAACTTTAATTATAAGGGTATCTTTGAAAGTTTATGATTGAAACAATTAACTTTTTATACAACCTGTTTCTTGCAATTAATCATGCATGTCTTTCTATTGATAAAGACATGATTGTTAGGCAAAATTCAGAAATATGTAAGGGTTTCAAGTTCTTATCAGCTCAGAAGATATCCAGATATAATGCCTTTGTCAGATCAGACCTCCATTGCATTAGGCCCAAGTATTGAGTCTTTTTATCAAATAAGCTATTTTATTGTATTTTGACCAATTCTTAGACCACTCAAATTTTTATACCTCCTGAATCTCCCATTATTTTATTCTGGAATAGTTTTTGCACTCCGTAATGAGGAGTGTCATCAGGGCAAGATATGAAGACAAATGTCTTCATATCTTTTAATGATTCTCCCCATTTTTATTACTACTTTTTTGTTTGTTTTTGTTTCTCCTCTAGAAAGTATGAAAGAAAAACTAGAAGGTCCACTTAACTAATCTGTAGTTATATTGAGGCAGTAATGTTATTTTTTTTTTTTTATAGCAGTTTAAATCTCTCCAACAATAAAAGTGTTGTAATAGTTATACTAAAATTTTAAATTCATTAATTTTTTGTGATATAGAGATAAAGGTTAACTGACCCAAGAATTAAACGTATGAAAGATTCTTAAGGCATGAATTGAGGCAGGAATGGCATTTTTGGATGCTATAAAATTTCTTTGATATTAAGAATTTACATATGCTGCCTAGGTTCCCACAGTGATGAAAACTTGCTTTAAGTGAATGCAGCGTAAAAGCAAAGGATAAATGGATGTACATTGGCTTGCTCTAATTGTTTTTGTTGAACGCTTTCTTAAATGAACACCCACATTTTTATATTTGATATCATTATTTACTAACTGTGATATAAATTTCCCATTTGCTCTTTTTAAACAAAATATTTCTTTAGCTTATATATTCATATTTACCATAGAAATGTGGGTGCTTTATGTGGGGACTTATTTTTTGTCAGTATCGTAGGTTTCTCCTTGTCTCAAGACTGGATATACCTGATAACAAAGGTTGGTGTGCAAGCCCCAGTTTTTAGTGTTTGTGGAACTGGCCGTTGCAGGTGCAGAAGGGGTCGGGTCAATAGTAAAGGGTGTAGCAGCAGTAAGGGCCGGGGAGAGAGAGGAGGTGGGGGAGGCGGGCGTCAACGGGGGGGCAGCTCCATGACTGGTCATGCCCCCTTCCACAAGCGGCCCCCTCCAGCCCCCCTACCTTCGCATGATGACGCGGTCCTGGACCAGTGTAACGTGGCAGCCATCGAAGAATCCGAACTAATCCAGGCTGCTGCCAGGTACCACCGCTCACTCACTACCACCACATTACCAATTTTCCTCACAAAAACTGGTGTACTATAACATTTGATTACCATTAGGGATTAAACCATTGCAATGGCATTTTATGTACTGTGTGAGTTGCCATGAATAAACAAATAATTTACATCTGTCTTCTGTCCCTTTCATTATCTGCTAAGGATTTTTTTTTATTAACCCAAAGGTATTATTATAAGCTCATTATTTTCAGCATCAAGGACTTGCTTTGTGTTTGTGTGTGTGTGTGCTCTTGCCTATTTGTATGGTACAGGAACAGAGATTTATGCTCATAGGTTCCCAAATCTTGACCTTTTTGTGCTATCATACAACCTCTCAAAAACTAACGTATGCTGCCCACATTTACTACTTCCTCTTTCAAATTATTCAATTTATCCACTTCTAATATCATAAAAGTACTTCTTTACATCTTTTTTAACAAAGTTTGTGCACAGTATTATGTTATGTCCTCCAGTTAACCTGTCCCTGCATCTTTTGAAGTACTGTCCTGTCTGCATCATCAATCTAGGTTGACATCTTTAAGGTTGGTCAGGTCCCCTTTTAAGTCTCATTTTCTTCAAGGTAGGCAAATTCAAGGCTTCTAGCCTTTCCCTGTGACTGGGCTCTCCTAATTCTTGAATTGTCTTTGTTTCTCCCCTCGGGATTAGCTCTTTGTGATTCTTCCCATACAGTTAACAGACTTAGCATATTCTAAATTTGACCTTATGTAGGAATTTAACAGCTAGCTAGATATTACCTTTCTTTTTACTTGAAAGGGTGTTTGCAGACTATGCCTGCTGAAGGTTACACTGGAAGGGAAAAGTCAAGGTTGTATCATTGGGAGTGCAGTTTTGTCATAAAAGTTATCTTTATTAAGGTGTGCACATTTCCCTGCAGGAGCTTCTCAAAAGAGATACTGGGCAACACAAGAACTCTTTCAATGAAAGACGTCCTAATTACGATTGATAAGAATAGATTTACCTGAAAGCTATTTTAATAATTGCCAGCAAACAGTTTGTCTCTATTACTATTCTCATAATGTTGGGCCCTGTTGACAGGTTGAGGATAATTTAAACTCCCAAGTTCCTTTCACACATAATCCAAAAGTTTATTTACTGGTGGATGATGATTGTTTTGAGGCCTTCTTTATCTTTGTCCCATCCTCATTACTGAACATTTACTCTGGTTGCATTGGTTGCATTTTGTCAACCATATATTAGACCAGCTTTGTAGTCTGTCAAGGTCCCCTTGTAATTTGATGCTTGCCTTTCACTTCCCTCATGACCTGAGTATTTTCTGAAAGCATCATCAGTTAGGGTCCATGCCTTCTGGCAATCATTCAAATAGATCAGGAAGAGTATGGTCCACATACTTGGAGAAGGCTCCTCTGACAAGTGTCATCTAGCTTCTTAATCTTCCTCCAGTGCTGTACAGTGTCGAATTTTTTTGGCAGTACGGATGCTTACAATCATCCCAGTCTTTCCTTTTGTCTTTGCCAGAGCTCACTTTTAGCTAGAGATCTAAGAGTTTCATTACCTAAAACCTTTCCCTAACACTGTTTCCCCCCCTCACTTGGGTAATTCCTCCTCAGTAGTTCATAGATTTGCAATATGATTATATATCTCTTTAGTACCTTGCAGACTATGCACAAGAGGGAGTATAATGTTTCTTCTATTCTACTCCCCAATTACCTTTCTCCTTCAACATCATGACCACTGGAGTCAGTATTTCAAGAGGCCTCTCCAGTGTAGGTGCTCACATTTTGAGCACATATGAAGAAATTTCATCAGAACCATGAGTCTTGTATGGGTCAAGAACTTTTGGTATTTAGTTAATGTCTTTTTGACAAATCTCTATGAAATTGTATGTAAATGATCATCTACTCATCTTTACTTATTTATGATGTACAGGCAGAGTTTTACATTCTCTACAATCGTACAGCTTCTTAGATTTTTGTATGCTGTCTGTATTAACAGTATTTATTTATATTTTATTATACTTTGTCGCTGTCTCCCATGTTAGCGAGGTAGCGCAAGGAAACAGACGAAAGAATGGCCCAACCCACCCACATACACATGCATATACATACAGGTATGTATGTGAATAAAATTACATAGAATAAAGAATAAACTACAAGCTATCCATGTAAAATAAGTAGTTTCTCTGATCATGTAAGAATGATCACTTTACACACTATGGTATAATCTTCCACATGTTTTGGTAACTACTATGTAACTGGAATCAATTAAAAATCAACTTGATAGGTTCAGATGAAGTACCACATGTTATTTCAGACACACTTTCATAACTTTCTGGAATACATTTTACTTCTTGTTACAAACTGTTTTTACCAAAGACATGTGCTCTTGTTTGGTGTTTCTAATTGGTTTGACGGTCACTTCCAGGTTATGAGCTAACCCCATTTAGTCTCATTTGATTAGTGACATCCTTTGTGATCATAGTCCATGGAATCAGACTAATTACCAAGAACAGTCATTTGAAGAGTCATACCATGTTTCTTTTACAGCAACAACCAAAGAATCACAAATACCCTTTCAGCTCTGAAACTTATTTCGAAAACCTTGAAAGACTTTGGCATAATACTATGAAAACATTCTTTCATTTTCACTTATTCAACCATGCTATGCAAGCACAGTTTTTGTTAGCTTTCCTCACTTTGACAATTAAATCCACTGTCTCTCTCAAGACACTGTAACTGGCTACATTATCTAAAGGTGGGCTACCATCCACAAACACTTCATTCTAGTAATGGTGGAATCTGTTCATGTAATTATGAAGATATTTCATATAATCCCTGAAGCAATCTGAACAAAAATATTAAGTTGTTTTTGCCTTGGCTTCCAGTTTGGTTTGGAATGGTTGGTGTACTGGTGTTCTCCTTACTAGCCTCCTATTCCTCCTTTGCAACTGGAGTTAAACTAAATATCTTTTCATAAGCATTTGACACTCATTATGTGCTTTAAGAAAAATATCTGTTTTGATCTACTCTGGCAGTCAACTAAATTGTTATTAATGCTTACCTTCTTTTTGTTAGGGTCAAGTTCTCGCACAATACCCAAATCATTGCGTCGAATATAAGAGTCCACAAGAAGGCCAAGGTTGGTGGCATTGAGGGCCTTCTCAAAGTGTTGCCGGTAGACAGTGACTAGATCCTGATTGCATTCCTCTATCTTACCTGAAGTAATCCAATGTCAAAGAAAGTAAATAAAATGCCCTAATTTTTTCATAAATGTCAATTAACAACTAAAGTAAACATACATTAATTTAGTTAAAAAAAAATCTATGAAAAATATCTTTAGCAAAGAAATCAATCCCCAAATACCTATATAACTTTCAGATATGCATTTCACATCCTCTATACACATGAAAGTAATTTTACACATCAAAGTACATATTTGACAAAGTGTTGGAATGTTTATATCTACACATCAACATTACCCTACTGTATGTTATGAAAAAGACCATTACTCCTCTAAATAAAATACTATACAGTATAATAATAAAGAAATGATTATTCCTATTTTAAACCAAATTAATAATAGTGTAATTATTAGGTTGATCCCACAGCACTGAAGAGGATGTGCCGGCACAAGGAGGAATAAGCCAGGTAAATCTAAAGGGAATGAGTGCAAGAACCAAAAAAAATCTATTGGAGCCAGAAGTCAGGGAACAAGTATACAATGGAGATGAGGGGTCAAATCAGTGACAGTGCCTCTAGCCCAACAGGCAAGTCATTAATGTAAACCAAAAAGAGAAGTAGGATTGAAATTGAGCCTAGTAGCATAACAGTAACTTGAGCCTATTTCAAGAATGCTCTTCTAACCTACAAAGGACATGTAAGAAAAGCATTCTTAAAGTGAACTGGGATCATAAATAGCATACCACAGGGTATGGTCTTGGTGTTAAAGCTCTTCTAAGAGAAAGAGAACAAAGGACGCACATCAGAGGTGCCCTCTCAGAGTGAAGAAGTGTAACCAGTGAAGTATCATATAGCTCAGGGTATGGCCCACTGATTTCCTTACATACATAAGCAACTTGCCAAAAGGACTGAAATCATATCTATATATGATGGAAAAGTAAGGAGTCTTGAGAATCAAAAAAAGCAACTTCTAAATGAGGTCTATGCACAAGCTCCAGTTGTAGTCAGATATAGTTACTGATGAAGTTCAACCTACCTAAATGTAGGAAATGAAGATGGGTTAAATCAAAAGGTCTAAAAGAATCAATATGTGAAAGGGATTTGGGGTAATCACGATTCTAAGTTTAACCCCAGATCATTACATCAAAAGTCCTCTTGCATAGATATATCAGTTACTCATCAACAACAAAACTACCTTCAAATTCCCAAACATGAAGATGTTTAGAAGAGAATTCACAGCATACATCAAACCCAACATGGAGTATGAGAGCACCAATCTGGCTATCGAAATTGTGGGAAACAATGACCTAAATGAGACAGTGCAGATGTGGGCAACAAAGATTGTATCTTAAGTAAGGAAAGTAATCTACGGGGAAAGGCTAACAACTTTGGAATCATCCACTGGCAGAAAGAGGAAAAAAAAAAAATATGATAAAAACGTACATATTTCTGAATGGATTTATGAAGTAAATAATGGCTTTTATTTTAAATCAAAAATGACTGTTTAGCCATGGTACCAAAGCAAGGAGAATCACATTACATGAAATGTACAAAATTTCTTCTACACTAAAAGCACTATGGGCACAAGTAATAGGCTAAGGGAGGTCATTGTAATAGAGCAGTACAAATACATACAAAAATGAGCACACCACAAAAAAAAGTATAAGAGATGGGGTTCCACAAATGTAATACTCTCCCTTATGTTGCATAAATAAGAATTAAAAAATCTATCTATTCATTTCTTATCCTTTATCACTGTTTCCTGCTTCAGCAAGGTAGTGCCAGGAAAACATACAAAAAAGGCCACATTTGTTCACACTCAGGCTTTAGCTGTCATGTGTAATGCACCGAAACCACAGCTCCCTATCCATGGTTTACCCGATATGTTACACATGCCCTGGTTCAGTCCAATGACAGCATGTCAACCCCGGTATACCACATCATCCAATTCACTCTATTCCTTGCATGTTTCTCACCCTCCTGTATGTTCAGGCCCCAATCACTCAAAATTTTTTTCACGCCATCCTTCCACGTCCAATTTGGTCTCCTGCTTCTCCTTGTTCCCTTCACCTCTGGCACATATATATCCTCTTTGTCAATCTTTCATCACTTATTCTCTCCATATGTCCAAACCATTTCAGCACACCCTTTTCTGCTCTCTCAACCCCATTCTTTTCATTTCCACACATCTCTCTTACCCTTTCAATACTTACTCAATCAAACCACCTCACACCACATACTGTCCTCAAACATTTCATTCCCAACACATCCACCCTCCTCTGTACAACCCTATCTATAGCCCATGCCTCACAACCACATAACATTGTTGGAACTGTTATTCCTTCAAACATACCCATTTTTGCTCTCCAAGATAACGTTCTCTCCTTCCACACATTCTTCATCTTTCCAGAGTCTTCAAACCCTCCCCCACCCTGTGCCTCACTTCTGCTTCCATGGGTCCCTTTGCTGCTAAGTCCCCGCCCAGATATCTAAAACACTTGACTTCCTCCCATTTTTCTCTATTCAAATTCAAATCCCAATTAACTTGTCCCTCAACCCTACTGGGCCTAATAACCTTGCTCTTATTCACATTTACTCTCAACTTTCTCCTTTCACACACTTTTCCAAACTTAGTCACCACCTTCTGCAGTTTCTCACTCGAATCAGCCACTAGAGCTGTATCATCGGCGAACAACAACTGACTCACTAAAAAATACATAGTTTACATAAGAAACTGCATACATGCATTGTATCTCAGGTCCAACGAGAGTAAAGTTCCCTCCCAATACAGTTAAAATACGCAATTACATAAAGAGATAACCATTAACATCAATACCTTTGACTCTATAACATAGAAATACTGATCTTCACACAAATAAAGAAAACCCACGAACAGTGATTCTTAGTATGAATCACCAAAGTACAACTACAATTAGGGAAATCTAAACATGAAAAAAAAAATCACATAAGCTTGTATCTTTAGTCAGCAGTATAATATATATCCATGAACATTTTCAAACTTACCAAAGTGGTGCCATAAAAGATAGTCAACAGTGCCAACTGTCATGGTGCCGGAGCGGAGATGACGAATGTTCAGCTTCTGGTAACCCCATTCAATCCATCCTGCTTGAGTGGATGAGCAATTAACGAGGACCAAAGCATCAACCTGTGGAGTTCCAGAATTGAAAGCTGTTTATAATAATAATAATAATAAAATAATAATAATAATAATAATAAACAGCATCGCTACATCCCACTTCAGTGAGGTAAAGCCAGGAAACAGACCTCTAAATATGAGACAGATAGTTCAGTTCTCTTTGTATGCCTAACAGCTTTGGTACTTACATCAGCTGGGTACTTGGTAGCATAACGTGCAAGAACATTAGCTCCAAGCCCTACTCCAAATCCAATAAAACTCCGAATGTGGAAATGGTTCTTGACACATGTAACTGTTTCTGAGAGTTCTTCCATTGTTGGATATACATATCTGCAATAAAGATGCCAAGTATAAGTAAAAATTTGATGGAAATACACCAAAAGCATTAAAACTTTCAAGGATTACAAACTGTAAAATGAAAGGAGAAAGGAGGAAGTTGAGGCCAAAAACTGTAGCCTATCGTTCAGAAAATTATCCTATCACTTGTAATTTTGTTTTCTTTCTCTACTCTGTTGTGAAAAGATAAACTGGGGACAGGTCTTCTGATTTCTGATAAGTTACAGTAAATCAAAAATATTCTAAATTTCATTCAATGGATGTGCCATCAAAGAAACTAAAACCAAAGGCGGTGAGTTAGATCAAGTTAAGGATGACCATAAACCAAAATATCTTGGCTCAAAACTGAGAAAATTTAGATCAAGAGAAGAGATTTTCAATGTTTTCATCTTGGTGATTGAACGAGTTGCATACTAAGGCTATTCCCACCTAAAAGCAGTATGCATAACTCAGGCAGAACTTCATTTACATGAAAAGTCACATAAGTCATAAGGAGAATATGTGCTAATACTAGGCAGTAGACGTTTATCACTGGAGATTGGGGGGGGGGATACTTCCCACTTATTCCCTGTGTGTCGTAAAAGGAGACTAAAAGGGGAGGCTGGAAATCCTCCCCTCAGTTTTTACGCGGAGGCTGGATATCCTCCCCTCAGTTTTTACATTTCCAAAAGAAGGAACAGAGAAGGGTGCCAAGTGAGGATTTTCCCTCTTAGGCTCAGTCCTCTATTCTCATCGCTACTTCACTGATGTGGGAAATGGCGAATATGTATGATAATAACTAGGCAGAGGCTATTTTTTCATCTAAATGCTAAACGTATGAAAAGTAGCATCAGATGAATATGTGTACACATGGATTACGCAAATGTGGCAAAAAAGAGCAAAGGTCACACAGACACAAAAACAGAGAGGCATAAAAGATCAGTGCTTGTTGATGTCAAATAACAAACCTCCTTGCAAACATTTCTAAGAGGATTATGATACAGTGAGGTAGTAAGTTAATAAGCATTCAATAGCAAATTTGACTTTGGTATTTCCAACACATTAAAAGCTACACAGTTTACCAGGGCCAATGACTATGACTAATATTATGCTTAGTTCATCATATAACCTCTTCTGCACTTTACACAAGTGAAAAAGTAATATAGTGCTATCAGTATTCACGGCAGATCCTATATTCAGAAAATATGAATTTCATAGTTCATTTATTCAGCACAACTAACAATTATTACACGTTCAACATCATTCCTCTAAACTAGCATGAAGAACACATTGCAATGATTTCACTATACAGACCACAAACCACAACACTGATGGATAACAGTCCAAATCCTTTCAATAATATCTTGCCACTTACCCTTCAGGAAGTGTTGGTGCTCCCTCCTCCTGGCCTGGGGCATTGACATGCACAATGCAGAAATTGTTAACAACATTCCTCATCTCTGGATATAGGAAGAATGCCTGGAAGGGATATAACAATGTATTACAAATGTAGTACTATAAATATCAGCACAAAAAAATATCTTATACAGTAGTCATATGACACAATTCCTGAATCAACGAGAAGGAAGAAAGACACGATTCCTGAATCAAATAGAAGGAAGATGGTCTAACATTATGTTCACTACTGTATATCAAAATTTTCTTATTTCAAACCAAAGTGAAACAAAAAAACTATGTCAATCACTAAATCTTGTTCATAAAAGAAATAAGAAGTATTGTAAATCATAGAAGGCTTCCAAAAGTCAGATGGTGTAATTATTTTGGAATCAACATAATCATCTGTAAGCTATAAGCTCTACAGACTAATTGGGAAAAAATTCAGCATCTTAAAACTGGCAATATGGTAATGTATCATATCCAATGACGAAATCTAATCAAATCATAACATAAAACACGTATCAGGTTTTATCCCAACATGTCAGCAATGTAACCAGTGCAGTGAACCAAATGACCTGGTAGAGGAAAATCATCATATACACTTAGTCAGTGCATAACTGGCATAAACAAAACCACTACTTAACTCTTCCATCAACAGGAATTGAATTGTTATTTGTATTATAACAGATGGATGTAATACCACTATACAAATGAGTGCTAAAAGGAACTAGCTTATTAGATTATAATGAAAAATCCATTCAACCCGTTAAAGGAATCCTGGGTCACAAGAGGGCCATCCTGGGACCCTGCATCATAACTTTTTACCACACTCACAGACAAGCAAAGAGGATTTGAAATCAGTAAATATGTGCATAACACTTCGGCATCCAAGAATCGATAGTTCTTAACTCCTCCAACTGTGAGATTCAACTACTTCCCATTTTATAAGACAGTGACATTATAATCATCATAATGCAACCAGGTACCAAAAAAAAGAACCTGCCTGGATGGATGAGAATTTGACTACAATCGAATAAGGCAGCACTGTGCATGAAGGTGTGGTATCTGCATGTAATAGTAAGTTTGGAACACTAAAAGAGAAGGTAAAGAAAAATATGACAATTCAAAAGGACATGATGGACTCCTTAATCTACAAACAAAGGATTATGAAAATCACTGCAGTAAGGATGATCTACATAAAAAACTTTACTATTAATGTCTTACATTGATAAGAAGCTACCACTGCAGTCAAATATTCATACTGATCTGTGCTATACTAAAACACAAATAACAAGTAATATCTGCATCTGGTAAAGGGGTAACCCCATTCTTTCAAGAACTAGCATTGTCTGTTTACTCTGACCACAAAAATGGCTGCCTATCAGCTAGTACGCATCTAAATGAGAAATAATTCATATATACTGTATCCTCTCCTTAAGAGGGTTCAAAACAATGCCAAAATTCAATGAAATCAGCACAGCCATTTTCATGTAGCTGCTCGTCATGACTGAACAGGAAGATACACACTCAAAAGTGTTTGCAGGTTTTTTCTTTGAATTACCAATGTACCTTTCAACTTTTATCACACTAATCTATGACTTTCTGACATCTTCCACAACCACATACAGCCTCAAAGGATCCCAGTGATCTTATACTGTTTGAAATCTCTGTATTCTTTCGTATATACAGAGGTTGCCCCTAAAGCTGTATTCCTTTATATAGAGGTTGACCCTAAAGTCCCTTTGAATGGAGAAGAGTAGGTATAACTTTTGAAGTATATGTGTTCACAGGTGAAAATTACATAAAACACATTAAAAATAGGGATACAGAGGATGCAGAAGGAAAATAACGCCAAAAACTAAGCCAATACCTGAAAATTGGTGACATGATTGAGGCCGAGGTCATGATATGTGAGAATAACTGGCTTGGAAGTGTCTCCTGTGACTGCCACCGTGATTGGTCCATGTTCTGTGTCCACAGTTTCCCGTGTACCTGCAGACCCATCTTCATTAAGGGAACGTGAGTTGGCGACGGATAATTGCACATGTCGAAGCTCAATGTCATCCAGGGCATCACTAGGCATAGTCCTGAAAATACACAAGATGTAAGTGAATCAAATAAACTTCATATAATCATACAGCTGTATTCATTCCTTACATATTACACAAATACAAAGCTGAATCTATAACAGTGAAGGCCCAGAAGCAAATGAGAGTGCAGGAACCCATAGCCTGTAAAACAGGTGAAAAACACAGCTAAAATTAATAATGACATACAAAGTATTTGAGAACTGGAGCTGTTATATCAATTAAAAATCACCATAAGGAACTAGAGAAATACATCGACATGTCATTTATAACCAAACACCCCTGACTTGATACTTAAGACATGATCTGTTGCCCTGCTGGTCTCTGGTGAACACAAAATTCAATGCCTGAATGGCCATCTTATTGTTTCACTAATGTTGTATATCAGTTTTACATGTACCTGAAGACATCTATGATTTGGCACTTCATTTACATTTTGCTCACTGTTCTGACGGGAACAATACATCAATGAAAACTGTTTCGCATCCTGACCTCTTGCAACCATCTCCGTCTGTCACTTGACAGGTGGGTTCAGCCTAGAAGGGTTGACGTGTTCAAGCGTTTTTCTAAGGCTACAAATGAGCCCAGATTTTAGCTGGTTGGTTGATCTATTGGGTTTTCAAGCCTATCGACAACCGAAGTCATTAAGGCCCTCAACGTCAAGTTACAACCAACAATAGAAATATCTTAAACACTTTCTTTTGGTGCTCAAGATAATGCAACGACCATACATGCTCATAGTGCATATATGGCGCTTGTGAGTCTAAATGGTTGCTTGGTTAGTTGCCTTTAAGCCGCCCATTGACTGCCAAGGTCGTTAAAACTGGCAACATCAAGTTATAATCAATAATCGTAATAACTAGCTCTTTCTTCACGTATCAAGATAATTAAGACCATACGCTATCGTCAGGTTTTCAAGATAATTAAGAACATACACTATCGTAGTGAAATATCATGGCATTAGAGCCCACATCATATGGGAAAACACGTTGTTAATGACTTGAATGACGTACCGTAACGGCTGTTAACTACACTCTACACAATTCAGGTACTTATTCCTTCACGAAGTGGTGAAATGCCATGATATAGTTGATGGCAGGGCATTAATAAGGCCGATCGATTGTCAGTATCATCACGGCAATAAAGGTAATCATAACCACCACTCAAATATGCCTGAACACAAGAATCAGGAAGTGAAGACAATTCACAAAGCACAACATACACTCTTATTGTGATAATGACCCTTATCAAAGTGATCCATTCAAGTTTCATGTCAGGTTAGCCTACTGCTGTGGGGTTGAGAACATGCCTATGACAACGAAGCTTTAGGTGCTCCAAGACTACAGCAGCCAAAACAAAGGCAAGATAATATATACACGAGTTATTTCCTATATCAAATCATGGAAAAAAGTATATAAAAAAATAACTGACGATAATACTGCACATTACGATGCAAACAACGTCTGCAAGAAAGACAAAAGCAATACCTTATTCATTAATAATATCGATTATGCTGACCCAAAACTGCACGACACTGACAGGGGCTCTCCCAATGATTGCCACACTGTTCTAAGTGCTTTTCGACCCCATATTCCTACTGCAAAAACAGGTAATTACAACAGGTAGTTATAAAATGATTCCCCTTAACACACGTCCAATGACCTCCAACAACCTCACGCGAAGCAAAAAAGACATCATAGGTTGCCATTGACTATGAAACTGCAGATGGCTGTAGCGGAAAAATAATTTGTTAGACGAAAATGTAGTGTCAGTAGAACAGTAAGATTCAGATGACAAGAGATGGGGTAATGAGCTAAAATGAACAGAAGAGAATATGATCACGGCATCCGATTATCTGAAACACAGACTGAATAGACACAAAGATACAGACACTGTGTGTATGAAGTAGACGGCACAATTACTGTACGAAAGAAATACATCTCAGAAAACAGGAAGTGACTAAAAGAAACGAGTTTCTCGAGAATTTTGACTGCCATTTCTGGGCTGAATTTTGTGCGCTGAAGTGACGAGGGGAAATTTCGATCTCTCTCTGTACAGAGCAACATGGGTACTTTACAGCTTCTTTTTCTATCCAGTATATCAGCAGGCTTAGGTCTTAACATTACCTTCTAATTTCCACTGTAAAACCATACCGATGTATCTATAAATGTCGCAATCCTACAGTCATTCGGTTGGTTGTTCGACAATGCCTAGATTTTGTCTTGAAATACAACGCACCACTGTTATAACAAATCATTGATTGAAGAAAATATACTTTGGATTTGAAAAACATTAACATTAACCCTTTACTTTTATTAGTGATATGCAAATAAAATTGGTAAACTTACTTTAATGTATATTTGGCCTTAGGAAAACACATCGAACCTATTGTTCCCACCCTATCAGGGTCTTTTTTTCAACCACTCACCTTTTCACGTCAACCATTCCATGGGAATTCCCTTGAGCACGACGCTACGATTCATGCAAGGCAAGATGGTCCCTGGCCTTGGACCAGACCCCTCATGGGTCAGGTCAAAGGCCAGGTTCCTTGTGACTAATAGTTGTAACTCTGAGCTCAAATGTCGACCGTCGTAAGGGCTCAAGGTTTGTACCGTTGTGTTCACGGTTCGTGCCGTCGTGATCTGACGTCGTAACGTCGTGTTCAAGCGTCGCAACGTCGTGTTCAACGTCTCATTGTCGTGTTCAAGCGTCGCATCGTCGCAACTTAACTTCTAGAACAATATTTCGACGCGATCAACTGAACAACTGGCTCCGAGGTGCCATCTTTTTCACACAGCGATCGAATTAACTCCGCCGAGGGACGTTCGCGTCTACGAAAGTCCCCGAAATACCTATCAAAAGATGTGACAGACTTTACGATACCTTGAATTCTCATCTAACTCTTCGTGAATCAAAAAGAAAAGCTTAGAAAGCCCACCTTAAACGAAGACACTGCCAAGTGTTCTCGATAATCGCCTGCTATATGTCAACAAACCCACCCGTTCTCTTGATGGCATCTTGTGAGAGAAAACCGAGGCTTTAAAATGGGGTCCTTAAACAATATCCAAACTCCACAGCATCTCGTCGCATCCCATCCGACCCCTTGTTATCTTGCAGTCATGCGAAGTTACCTCCCTCTTCCCCCTTACTACGTAATTATCAACTGACAAGCCCAAGCCTCGGAAAAATTATTGATGGACGAAGTCACAGTCTCCAAACCGAAAATGGAGACCAGTGTAGGCCTACGAGAACTTACCAGTCGGCACTGCTAGACATGCCTACGGCTCCGGAGGTGTTCTCTTCGCCGACCGCCGCCATCATTTTCTTCAGATTTTATAAGAGACAACAATGTACGATCAAAGAAACGGGTCCTTATGGATTTTCGCGCCTGTACTCACTACTCATATTCAAAAGGAATCCTCTGTAATCAGAAATCCTTCTGGGCTGGATAACACCACTTTTCAAACCTTTAAGAGTCCAAAGAAGTTCACTAAAGATTTCTTTTCTTACGTTACCAACTACTATGATACAAAAAAGAGTGTGTTGTACTGAATGATATAACTCATATCCAAGTCCGTGATACAAAATACTAGAATGTAGCCCAAGAGTTCGAGTTGTCTATAGTTAGTCACCGGCACTGACCACCACTAACGAACACAGCCTAATGAAGACCATCTCTCTCGCCCCCTCAAACCTCTGCTCTCCTAAACGTGCAGAAACCAGGCCAAGGCAACGTCGAAAACAACCTTCCTACCACTTCGCACAAGGGCGTTGCCGTACGACAACTGTATGGCGATGTCGACCGTATGTCTACGACGAGACGGCCAGGAGCTGGTATGCATCTACCACTGGTATTGGTCACCTGACTAGAAAGTACCTTCTCCCACGGACTTGACCCCTTATCCCACACTACACACGCGCTAACTCCTCGCTACATCCTAGCCACTACAGCCATCTCAAACACCACTACGATTCCTTCCAACTACTCTACGCAATCTTACCCTCATCTAACTCCACAAGACGGGAACAATAAAACATAAATATATATGTATATATAACGAGGAGAGTGTGAAACGAGTCTGTCCCTGGCTAGCTGCTCCCCACCCGCGGGATGGCTGGGACGGGGTGGAGTTCCATAGCATTGTCATTCATAAGGGACTCCCTCCTGGAGAAGGTCTCTCTCTCTCTCTCTCTCTCTCTCTCTCTCTCTCTCTCTCTCTCTCTCTCTCTCTCT